>PVIJ01002412.1:89232-162003 GCA_004024925.1 Scalopus aquaticus | reverse complement strand
GAAGCCCAAACAACCAATCCGTACAAAGGTCAATCCCTGCTGGCCAATGGCGGTAAATGTCAGCCCCAGCGCCCAATCCGTGCGCTGTCCACGTGTACACCCTGCTGCACAAGCTGAGGCACGAGGTGTCCATGCCCTCAGCAGCTGCCGGGTGGGGATTTCCGCGGCTGGGTGGTGCGGCCCATGCGCGCTCCCGACAGAGATCTGCTTTACAACATAGTGTCTATGTTAACAATATAATACTGCACATTTAAAAGCGTATTAGTGTTATAGGTAGACATTATGTTGTGTTCTTACTACAAAACAAAAATAAAAACAAAGACAAAGGGACAAAAAGGAATTTTTGGATATAATGAATGTATTTATGACCTTGATTACGGTGATGTTACTACTGGTGTTTACATATACACAAGCCCATCAAATTGTATACATTAAATATGTGCTACTTTTGTCTATCAATTATATTTCAATAAAGCTGTAAATAAGTACTTATTAAGCACTGGGAGAACAAAATGATTAAGACTTAGAACATTCATGCATACAGCATGATATTGAATGGTTTTAATAAAGTCTGTACATACTAGAGTGATGTTGTAGAAATGAGCATTTCACTGAGGTCACACAAGTCTCTTTGAGAAGAATCACATTTTATTATGACTCTTTGGGGTCATAAAGCATTTTATGCAAAAACATAAATGTAAGACATAATACCATATACCCCTTATGCACACCATAAGACTTGGGATGCGTAGAAGTTAAGTGTTTGTCGTTTATGTGCATGGTAATTTTCTGGCAAAAGAGTAATGTCCCCAATCTATGGAGCAAACATTCCACAACAATTTTGGCCATTTATTCCTTGATCTATTCCTCTAAATTGAAAGGAAAGGGTATTCTGGCTAGGAGATTCTAACCCAAGTGACAGCAGGGAGGGTCTGTCTTCCCCAAGGCTCAGTGTAAGCCTGTCTCAGGCAGCCCTCTGGTTTCTTCCGGACTCAGTTCACTCCACAAGTCCATAAACAAGGTGACAAGCTGACAGGAACGAAGCCAGGATTCTTGGTCTTCCATCCTGCTTAGTGAGCCAAAGGGAAAGGAGGCCACCTTCCGAGGTCTAGCCAGCTAGGAATTAAGCCTCCTCCTCCTCTCCTCTCTACCCTTGCCAGACAGCCCATGGACAGCCCTCTCAGGCTTCCGGCTCTCCTGGCCAGCTGGGAAAGGAATGGCCTTTCCAGACCCCTGCGAGCTCGCCAATAGCATTTTCTCCCTCACTCATGAGCCAGAATTGGGACACTACAAAGCCACCACCACAAAATGCTCACTAATAGCAGTTTCAAGAGACCAAGGGGAAAGAAAAGAGTTTCTGGGTCAAAGAGAAAGAAAGAAAGTGGCAAGTTTCTAGCAGTGTAGTCATGGTTTTCCACAGTTTGCTGATAATTAGAAAAAACGTTTTCCTTCCAAGGGACCCCAGGCAGGTTGGAAGACGTGTTTCTGAGGTCTGTTCAGAGCAACATTTCATTAGTTTTATTTTATGAGAAGTTTTCTTTTTGAGCATTAACCCCAATTCTCTAATGCATGAAAAATTTAAGTTGATACTTTATGCAGAGACATAAGAGGCATAAAGTGGTACCAGACCTCTGTTTCACGTATAAATTTCCTGGGGACTAGAGGAAAAAGCAGCTAGAAACCCTTGTTCTTTCAGATGTAATAATATGTGCCCAGAGACTCAAGATTGGTTGTTGGACTCGACTGTGCTGTAGTTCTTTTCCAAGGTTCCCTTAGTGTCTCTTGGCCCAGGAATCCCCTGGCCCAGTCACAGACCTTTCTCAAGTCTGTTGACTCTCTGATTTGTCTGGTATTATGAAGGGTCCTCTGGGCACCACAAATCACGTATCTTCTCCAGGGCTGAATCTGACTTGAAACCAAAGCTGCCTGTGCAGTCCGCAAGGGGAATGGGTTTGTGAGCAGAACTGCACAGTAGTGTGTGTGCAGCCAGGGTGAGGCCACCAACCTTTCCAAGAAAGACTGACCATCTGGCTCCTCCTGTCTGTGTCCTTCCCATTCCCAGGGCCACTAACAGTATTAGCCAGATTGTTTTCCTTCAGGTTGATCCTTGAGAAGAGGTATTATCTGAACCCCATTTTTCTAGGAATCTCCCATGACACTCATGGGAACAGAGTACTAACTTCAATTACTTACACATTATAATGCTAGGTCTTAAATAAAGCAAAAATGTACTTTTAAGATCGCCCTCCAGAAAAATCAGTCTCTACTTATATTATGTATAGCTATAAGCAACCAGGCATGTAGTTCTTGACGGAACAAAAGCACATTCAACCCTAAAAATGAGTCAACCTTCTACCTTCTACTGCAGAATCCAGTTTCAACCATTCAGTCACTTTCCAGATTCAACAATCTGAATACCCAGTCTTCACTTAATACTCATTGACATACATACATCTAGTTTTATCCTCAACATTTATTTATATCAATTTTCTTTTTATTTTTAGGTAGGGATGTTGATGCTCAGAAGAGATCAAGTAACTAGTAAGTGTCACCAATTTTAAAAGGTGGAGGCAAGTTTTGACTTCAAGAGTCTTTAGTCACAAAGCACCTTTTCTTCTACCATTTTAAGGTACCCACATTCCTCCAGTACAGCTCCAAGGCCATTGTGGATGGAACTATGTAGGAGATAGGTAAGACTATACTCTAGAATCTCTACTATCTCCTCCAAGATTACTTTGCCTGTTTTATATACTGGGTTTTTATAAAAGATTTTCCTTGAATAAGAAAGTTGGAATACAGCACACCACTCTCTTTGTCCTATATCAGACTCTTTAGGAAAAAAAAAAGCTATCGGAACAACATATGAGTGCTGAAGTATCTTCTAAGGATAAAATTTCTGAAAGATCTTGTAGCACATTAATAGATTACCACATTAACAGACAATCAGAAATGATACCCTATACTCCCTTGTGGCCCAAATTTTATCTCATAGACCAAAATATTAAGGAAAGAAAATGATTATGATTGAATTCTAGACACTTTTAATACCCTTTCTACTTAAAAGAAAATATCAAATTCCCCTTGCTCTTGTGATTTGGAAAGAATAGACTATTTTTAATAAGGACAAGGGAACTTGTAATCCTAATAGTGTCACTAGTTACTCAGGTGAACTTGGGAAGACATGTCACTCCTGGACTGCAGTTATTAAAAATGCCACCTATCTTTAACATTTTCTCATTTTTCTGTACAGTAGTGGATATCAAAATGCAAAGGATGTTAGAACAAACCTTCATGTCTACTCCAGTGGCACTTTGATGCCCTTACAAATGGAAGCTGCAAAGCCAAAGAACATGATCTCAAAGTTGTCATAAGTGACTTGCCATCAGTCAAAAATGCCTTTTGGCTTCCCACTGATCTCACCTGTCTGCCTTCCAATGATAAGGCATGTTCTTTTCTCTTCACTCTCTTTCTCCTTCTTTCTTTCCGTGCACGCACGCATGTGTGTGCCGCAAATGTGTGTGCACATGTCAGACAGAATTCTAATCATCTAAGTTTGGTATATTTCAGAGATTGTCTCCCATTCTCCTGATTTATCAACCTCAGATGTTATTGTTGGGACTTTCCTTAACAGGAAAGGCAGTGCCAGATAAAAACAAAGAACAGAATAAAATCATCTTACCCAGGTAGTCTAGGACCCAATCCCTAGTCTAGCTCAAGAATTGGTGGTGGGTTACCCAAGGGGAATACACAGTGTAAAATATATAAATAACAATAAAACATAAAATGATGAAAAAATAAATAAATAAATAAATAAATAAAATGCAAAAAACAAAACAAAACAAAGTGTAATATGGGTCTATCTGTCAAGATGTTCTCTACCGCCAACTCATGGTTATGCAGTCTTTAACTAAGAATTAAACTGAGTTGGTGCAGGCTGTCATTGACAAAAGAGATATAAAATAGGAATGGTAATGTCCACCAAAGCAGCAGTCTTTGTAACAGATTGCATGGGACAGAAGGGGTGAAAATAATCAGAAAATTACTGAATTATAAGTTTAACCAAGAAGTATATCAGCACTTGTTTTGAGTAAAAATCAAAAAATGACTTAGGGGCCTCCCTGGTGGCACAGCGGTTGAGCGCTGCACTGTGGAGCTGTCAGCAGCAGCGACACCAGTTTGACACTTGGCCAGGGAGATTCCCACATGGCCCAGAAGACCTCTCTTGCCTCGCTTGCTGCTCCCCTCAGCAGTGTGTTACTGTCGATCTGCCTGTTCTGCTTCCCACTCTGTCTCTGGTGAACCCTCTCCCCGCCTCTGGCAGGTACCCCAGCTTGTATGCATATATAAATAAATCTTTTTTAAAAAATGACTTAGAAGGAAGAAGAATCCTGAAACAGAAAATCCCATCTTTTTTCCAAGGGTGCTGGAATTTTTAAAATACTAAATCTTGGAGATACATTTTTAGTGACTAATCAACTTAAACCTTCACTAAATGTCAGTGATCCTTTCAACACAAGCAACATGGCAGCCTCTCAATGCCTTACAGAGCCTTTGCAGGCACCCACAATCACTGAGATATTCATTCATTCAGTTTACACCACTCCCTTGTCGCGGAATAGGACTGCTTCCTTCCCTGAGCCTGCTCCCGCAAATCTTCATGAGCTAAGGTGTTCACATGCTCTAATTAATTAACAGTCTTTCCTTGGTATTTGGTTGCTTTTGCTCTTGTCAGTTGGTCATAACAGGAGTACTACCCTCTACGAACACCACAGAATTGGACCTGCCTGTCAAATGCCTGCCAGACAGTTGTAACATAGCCATTACTGTATATACATTTGGCTACAGAGAGAAGACACTTCATATTGATTTAGACTTGAAATACTGCCCCCCACAAAGCATTTTCAGTGCAGGGCATGCAGCAAACTGACCTAGGTCATTATTGCAGTGGCATGCTTGAAGCACTGCTTCTATTTTTTCTCTTCATTTTCCTCATTTTGCATTTTTCTAAACTGGCAATGGGGGTTTACAAATCATAATACAACTTGAACTTTTATCTATACTAAATCAAGAACCCAATCTGAAAAGCTAATTGAATCTGACCACTGAGTTAAGTATGTCTAACACCAGTATGAAGCAAAACTCATGAATGAATTACTTAAGTTCCAGCTTAAATCAAAGAGCAAACTTGAGCAAAAGACACAATTGCAAGGATGAAGCCTTACTGTTAGGAGTCTTAGTTTGCCTCAGGATTCCAAGCTGTTAAATTGTGGCCGAGAGATCCAGGACTCTGCATTCTACAGGAAATTAAAAAAGAAATTAACAAAAAAAAAAATTGGAATGTTACAAATGCAATGAAAATGAGTTGCAAAAAGGTTACTAAAGAAATATTTATTTGGTTGATAAACCCAGTTTATCTAAGCAGTTCCAGGTCTTCAATGAAAAAGATTTCATACACAAAAACAATACGTAAGCTTGCAGCCCCTAACAGGCCATAGGGAGCATGGGGCATGGTAACTATGGTACACAAGACTCTGTTGGTGGAACGAGGACAGGGAATGAAGTAAAACAAGGCATATATGACAACATTCTTTCTTTCAATGATTCTGATGCATTCAAGGAAAAAATTCTTAGTGCTGGTCAAAGTGTGTCTCTAACCTTTGCTAATCTCTCTTTTAGTTAACTGAGGTCTTGGCAGATCACACAATGCAACAATAAAGTATTTATTATGTTTCCATTGTATTCATAATTACATGTCATATATTTATCCAAAGTGATTTATCCAAAGTGACCTACTTAGAATAGAGATAAGGTATTTCCTTATAAAATGGTCTTCAACTTAAGAGTAAGTCCATTTAAAGAAAATCTCCAGTCAATAATGTACTTTTGATAGGTCAATATAGAAAAAAAATCATAAAGCCAATGAGTACAGGACTAAGTTTATTTAACACTGTTTACATAAATAAGAGCAGTAAGCATGTGTAAGAGACTAGAAGTTACATCAGATGGAGTGAAGATCTCTTGTTAACTTTATCTCCATTGTCTAGCATAATATATGACATAGAATAAGTACTTGGTAAATATTATTGTAATAAGTGAACAAATAAATAGCTTCTGGAGAATCTGAAAGATGTTCAGATGTTTGAGCTGCTAACGGGCGTGGAACTAGGTCTGTTTAACATTATGATTCTAATATCTAGCACAAGTCTTTCATCCAATAGTTCCCTATGAATATTATCCAATGTATAATTGAATAATCTTATGTGTCCTGATTTAAGGAAATTCCTCAAAAGGAAAACACTGAAGATCATTTTGATATTGCTATCCATCTACCCATCCTCTTCCCCTAAAAAGCAATAGTTCCAGAGGTCTCTGGGTTTGAACTGTGACAACCCCAAGTGGTGGTTCTGCCTGATGTTCAGGCAATAAGGGGGTGCACTGCTGTAGGGAGTCTATAAGCAACAATATACTTTATTAAACAATGATCTTTTATCATCACCATGCACTCATGATTCTCAAGTCCATGACAAAACATTCCTTAGCGCTAGGCATATAGCTTTCACTGCCCCAAATTGGCACAATACTAGGTTCAGAAAAGATGATCCATTTAAACTAAGAAATTTGCTGATAAGGACTTTGGTCATAAAGACTTCTGTGCTCTGAGATCTCAAGAATATAAGGATTGATAGAAAGGGAAGTCTAGAAAAACTTTTCTACAGAGAAAATTCCCAGGGAAACTTTCACAGTGTGACTTAGGAGGGGGTTTGTATAGGGAACCACCCTGCATGGCTTCCCTGTGTTCTGGTGAAGACAAGTGAATACAGCCAAGAGGCAGGACTACTTTCTCCAGTCTGAGTGTCTAACATTTATGAACTATATCCTCTGCACCATTTACTCCTTGATATTAGCTATTGGGAACTGATCTGTACTTTCTTGACATCACTGCTATAGAAGACATTTGAGAAAAAGTGGTGCTTTATACATGCACAGCCTTTCAACAGCAAATAATATAAAATAAAGGGTTGTGATAAATCCCCAAACGGCTGCTCTTAATATTGCCCTTTGCTCTGAACTTGCTCCCCATAACCTGGTTCACCCCATCTCTAGTTTAACCTCTTCCGGGGCTATCATCTTGGTTGGAAGACTGTGGGTCTTGCTGATTTGTCTCCCTTCTCATTTATGAGTATTCATTCACAGTAAGCTAAGTTTATGGGTCTGATGATCCTCTCTTTTCTCTCCCTACATCCTTGATCAGGGTTTATACCAGCCATTTGTCTGTTGTTGAATGGAAATGGTTGAAGCAATCTCTATTTCTATCAATGCTATTAACTCAAGTCCAATTGTCTATGATGAGAAAACTATGATGATGAAAGCCACTGCAAGGAGCACCCAATTTTTATGGTGAGGAAATATAGACGTGAGCATATATACACACATACATACACACATGGTCTATATATGTCTACACACACGTACATATATAGTGCCAATATGATACGAATTAGAAAGGAGATTAAGTTACTGATTTCCTTGATTGTATTCTATTTCCATCAAGAAGACACCTGCACTTAATACAGAGGTGACAAAGAGTGGTACAAGCCCATTGTTTACATGGCAAGTGTACAGGCCTATGTTTCATCCTGTACCCTTACTGTTTTGTATGAAATCTCTTTTTTTTTTTTTAAAGATTCATTTATTTATACATACTAGCTGGGGTACAGACCGGAGGCTGGGGAGGCGAGAGGGTTCACCAGAGAAGAGTGGGGAGCAGAACAGGCAGATGGACCGAAATACACAGCTGAGGGGAGCAGCGGGCAAGGCAGGAGAGGTCTGCCGCACCATGTGGGAATCTCCCTGGCGTGGGATGGAACTTGTGCTGCTGCAGTGGCTGTGGAGAGCTTCAGAGTGTTGAGACAACCCCTTGCACCACCAGGGAGGACCCAGAAGCAAAGAAACTTTTTTCCAGATCATGTAGCTAGTAGGAAAGTGCTTGGACATGTCTTCTACTTGTTACTGGAGCAGGCACATCTCTAAATGGCCTGTGCAGCCAGGTAACAACCTTCAGAAACACCATGATAAATAACCACATCTATTTTCTCCTAGCGTCGTGGTGAAGGGAGAGGCCCAATGCTGTAATCCCAAGCAAAATGCTGTGAAAAGGAGATGTGAGGAAGGTCCAGATTTCCCATGTATACGGATCCACTCTGACTAGTTTATCCTAATTATTATTATTTTTTAAAATATATATTTTTATTGTTATTTATGTCTTTTACATTTTGTATTCCCCTTGGGTAGACCACCACCATTTCACCCGTGATCCATCTCCATGGTCCCTTGTGTTCTTTTCTATTCCATTTTGTGCCCGTTTCCTTCCCTCCCCCCGCCCCCCGCCACCCGCTGATTGTCTCTCTCCTATTTTTTTCCCTTATAGTCCTGTTATAAGTGAAACCATTCGATATTTTTCTCTTTCTTTCTGGCTTATTTCACTGAGTATGATTCCCTCTAACTCCATCCATGTCGCTGCAAATTAAAGCCACATATCTATGAACAACTAATATTTGACAAAGGAGCAAAGAAAATGCAGTGGAACAAGGACAGTCTATTCAATAAATGGTGCTGGGAAAACTGGACAGCCACATGCAAAAAAATGAAGCTAGACCACTACCTCACACCCTGCACAAAAGTCAACTCAAAATGGATAAAAGACCTGGATGTAAGACCTGAAACCATAAAATGTATAGAAGAAAATATAGGCAAAACTCTACACGACATACATCTCAGCAAAATCTTGAAAGACACATCCCTCAAAGCAAAGGAAGTGAAAGACAAGATAAGCAGATGAGATTACATCAAAATAAAAAGCTTCTGTACAGCAAAAGAGACATTAACCAAAACTAACAGACACCCTACCAACTGGGAAAAGATCTTTGCACACAATACATCTGATAAAGGACTGATAACAAAAATTTACAAGGAACTCACACAACTCAACAAAAACAAAGCCAATAGCCCAGTCAAAAAATGGGCAAAAGAGCTCAAAAGGCACTTCTCCAAAGAAGAAAAGCAAATGGCCAACAGATACATGAAAAAATGCTCAACATCACTTGTAATCAAGGAAATGCAAATCAAAACAACTATGAGATACCACCTCATACCTGTGAGGATGGCACACATTAAAAATACAGGCAACAACAAATGCTGGGAAGCATGTGGAGAAAAAGGAACTCTTCTACACTGCTGGTGGGAATGTGAACTGGTCCAACCACTATGGAAAGCTGTATGGCAATTCCTCAAACTGCTCAACATGGAGCTTCCATATGACCCAGCAATACCACTTTTGGGAATTTACCCAAAAGACACAAAAACACTAATCCGAAAGGATACATGCACCCGTATGTTCATTGCGGCACTGTTCACAATAGCAAAGGTATGGAAGTAACCCAGATGCCCAAAAATAGATGATTGGATCAAGGAGATGTGGTACATATACACAATGGAATACTATTCAGCATTCAAAGAAGTTTATCCTAATTAAATAGCCATTTTATCCTTCCTTTCCTTCTTCTATTTCTAAACCTGCCATTTGACTAACATTTTCAAGTCGCTTTTTCCCACAAATTTGTCAGCCTTCTTACATCCTCAGCCTTCAGACTTTTAATGAGAACACACTGGGTGTAAGGCCCTATGTCAATCCACCTTTTGGAGGCTGCATTTTCCAGCAAGCATTAACATAAATACCAACATGTTTACATCATAATTACTTTAATTCCCTTGGCCCCAACCAGACCTGGAGTGTGTCAATCTGTGATGATTTCAGGGGTAAGGGATGATTACTGGTCCATGAAACATAAATTACAATAAATGCTTGGAAATTTGGCACATTGTTTCTGTAATGATCCCAACTCTGCATCAGGGAGGGCACAGGCTTTTACATTGATGTGAGCAAGTCACAATTTTCTAAGTCTTCAGGTTCTCATTTAAAAAACAAGGATCAAAACTCTTATCTTTATCTTTTCTCCAGGAAAAGTTACAAATACAAACATTTGGGGATCAGATAAACATGTCAAAAAGGCATGTTTTTCCCTGGATAAAACCACTAAGTAAGTGTAGAATTGGCAAGACCCTTTTCTAGGTTTGCCATAAAAAGTCAGGGACTCTACCTTTTCAGAGGTGATAAAAGAGTTCAGCACAATGAGTGATAATGCAAAGCAAGTGTCTGGGAAGTAGGAATTTTAAATGGCATGTGGAAAATTATTTATACACACATGACTGTACAAAATTCTGTATTTAAGTGATTATTATTAATAACTAGACAATTCACCATGGTTATTCCAGCTTTGGTTTCAGCTCTACTCATCACATGGACTCATACGTACCTGGCAAACTTAAAACATATCTAGAATTATCTATTTGAACAAGGGATTTAAGAACCTCTTAAGAGAGAATAAATAGAAACAAATCCACAAGGTCCATGACAATTTCTCATTCGTCAGTGGGATGGGGCAATCCATGGAACTGCCACTTTGATTTGTGTTCTGACTTAATTGTGCATAGACTCGTATATGTGGTCTTGCCTATTAATGGGGTATTTAAATAGGTAAGAGTCTTTCCAACTGGGCAAGAGTCCAGGGTGGTTTGTGCACATAGAGTAGTAAAGAACTCAACAAAATGTTGGAACCTGGAGAGCTTAAGTCCATCAGCCACTCCACAGTGATGGTGGCACGCAGTCCACTGTGGCAGCGCTCAGAAGCTCCCTAAGCCAATAATCTTGGAATAATGAAAAGCCGACCAATATACTTTTTGCTTGGCAGATCTGGGGGTAGCAGGAAGCAGGGCCTTTGGCCTGGCCCTGAGCACTGGTAGCAGTGGTTCCGTCTGAAGGAAAGAATATGGGTATTACTAAAATTACCTAAAGCAGGATATAGGGTGGGTGTAGAAGTGGCTGATTTCATGCAATAACTGAAAGCACTTCTCAATGAGCACTTACAAGACACCTCAGGGAGAAGCAGATACAGGGA
This sequence comes from Scalopus aquaticus, assembly GCA_004024925.1. NCBI lineage: Eukaryota > Metazoa > Chordata > Mammalia > Eulipotyphla > Talpidae > Scalopus > Scalopus aquaticus. Next base: position 150,988 of record PVIJ01002412.1, on the reverse strand, counting down.
CTGACGTGGCCATAATAAAGAAAGGTCATTACCCTCATTTTACTGATGAGGAACTGTAGTTCACAAATATGAAATCTCTTGTTAAGGCCTCTGCAAAGATTGAATGGTGACCCCTGAAATGCTACATCTATGTCCTATACCCTGGAAACAGTGAATGTGGCCTTATATGGCAAAAGATGTAATTAAGTTAATGATCTTCAGAGGAGAAGTTTATTTTGGATTACCCAGGTGGGCCCACAGAAGAGAAGACACATGTGAGAGAAGTAGGCAACATGACCACAGGGATGAAGATTGGAGGCACGTGGCCACAAGCCAACATATGCCCGAAGCCACCAGAAGTAAGAGTCAAGAAGCAGATTCTCTCTAAACCCCGCAGAGGAGTGCAGTATTCATTGCTGACACCTTAATTTCAGACTTCTGGCCTTCAGAACTATGAGAACACATTTCTATCTTAAGCTCCCCAGTCAGTGATAACTTGTTACAGCAGCCACAGGAAGCTAATACAGTCACACCACTAACAAGAGGAGGAGACATGTTTCAGCTCTAAATGTGTCTGACTTTAAAATCTGTCCCTTTGGGCCCTACCTGGAGGGGCCTCTATACCATCAATACATAGTGTGGCAATACAGCATCTGGGACTTGCAAAATGCTTACTTACCATCTGCTTTAGGCAATGCCACCTTCTAATTAGAAATACACTAAAAACTCCTAGATGTACTAAGATTTAAACAAAATGTGTACGAAGAAAGGATTGTAGGAGATGAATCAAGACCACTTACTATGGGCAGAGTTGATCAGAAAAGAGTTTGCAAAGGTTTTGAATTGTGAGCAAAAGGATGCACATATTTGGATAATGTCAAGGACCAGGTAGAACATTGTGGAGTTCCTGGAGAACAGCTTGAGCAATACTTCAAGGGTTAAATTAGGAGCCCTATGCAGAGTACACTGTGTAACCCAGCTTGCAATTGAAACTCTTGTATTAAAATGAAAAACTAATTAGATTTAGATTCTGGTTGTTTCTGTTATTACTGTAGTGAATTGTTACTATCATTTCTGGAATCTGAAGTATTCTTATTTATTTACTGGAGACCTTTTTTTAAAAAAAAAATATTCTTCCCACATCCAGTTCATTATTGAATTGGATTTGTAGCTACATCTTTTGTGGTCAGGCATTTTCTTTCTGTCCATGTGCCTTTTTCAATGCCATCTGTTTTGCTAAGGGATTTAATGAATTACAAGCCAAACCAGCAACATACACAGCCACAAATACAGGTTATGGAAGGACAGGGTTTAGCTTTACCCAGCCCTTCACCCTCTGCACCCAAGGTGAATTAAGTAATCTCTACAAGACACAAAATTACCTGTATTCTTGCCTAACCTTAATAATGAAAAAAAGAAGGTCTTTTATTTATTCATTGTAAACAGAGTAATTACAATTTGCTATGGCTCACAGAAACAGGGAAAAAACAATAATAACAAACCATCACAATGAATGTGTTTTTCATTTTATCTGAGAACTGAAAGAACTTGGTAGTCTTAACTCTAGTTCATTACAGCCAACGATTTAATATCTGATAGCAGAGAAGCAAGAAATATGTTTAAGTGCAGGATTGAAACAGCATCATTCTAGATCAATACACATACTCACTATAGGAAAGAGCTTCAGTTTTCTCAAAAATGTCTATGTATATCCTACCTGAGAAAAGAGGGCAGAGATGTGGCACTGGGAGGCATTAACCCTTTAGAATCACTGATCAGGCAACATACATAGTGGTTTCTACAGTCAAACACAGTGCTAAAACTGTAGGGAATATAAAAGGCTTAAAGCATCACCTTTACCTTAAATCTAATTGGGAAGATGAGACACGATATCTTAAATTTTTAAAGATAGCCTCAAACAATCAAAATAAAAAGAATCCCAAGTAAGAGTTCAACACAACAAAAATAGCACAAAACAGGACACATTTAACTTTCAATAATTGCTCCAGGATGTCAGAGAATTGGGGAGAAGTTATCATCTGGCATGGTCTGGAAAAACTCCATGGCTGTACCAAGACTTGAAGTGAATTATGCTAGATGGATGTATAAGGTCCCCCCAAATCACTATCTAGAATCATCATGTGGTGCTTTTATGAAAACTCAATAGACTCTGCTAATGCGCCGGACTGTTTTGTCCAGACTGTTTTGGCAGGATCAAATCTGGTGTGCACTGCCTCAAACCAATGCACATCTACAGCTTTTTTCTCCCGTCACAGTATAAATGTGATGCGTTATAGAAAAAAGAAAAGATAGAAGAATAGAAGAAAGTACAAATATGAACTTACTTCATATATGTTTTAAAAATATGTCCAGAAGTGGAAATTACAATCTTGTAATTTCCTATTTTTATCTATTTGGGACTGTTTGTATATTTGTATTGACCTTAGTTGATCCTTCTAAAATTAACATGTGTGGGCCAGATTTTCCAATTCAAATAGAATGACTCATTCAAGAGCAGAAAGCAATTAAATATCCAAGAAGAAGCCTCTTCCTAACATCCTGTACACCTTACTTTATCAATAAGAATTTACTTAGAGTTATTATTATTACTATTATTACTAATTTTAGTGTGAGAAAAACTCTGGTCCCATGCCATCTGTAATATTGTCACTTGTTTATCAACCTGACAGACAAACCTCAGATTCTTATTCTATCAGTTTTAAATTAATATTTGTCCACAAAATATTATGGGATGCCTGCTTTATATTAAGTGATGTTTTCAGTACTACAGATATAATGGTAGGTGAGGAAAGTACAAGATCTGTGTATTCATAGAGTTCACATTCAAGTGTGTGTGTGTGTGTGTGTGTGTGTTCCTGTGTTGTGGGGAGACAGACAATAACAAGTATGCCAATGAATGAAGGTCATTCACATTGTGAGGTATCTGTTATGTATAATGATAGTGTGACCAGATGTCTAGGGACTGCTGGGACTTGAGTGGGGAACAAGAGGGCAGCTGTTTGCATGGTGTGGTCACCAAAGGAGTCTCTGAGAAGGTCACACTTGAACTAAGAATTGAATAAAGGCAGCAGTGCAAAGACTAAGGGGAGAATGGCCCAGGCAGAGAGATGAGTAGATACAGAAGTCCTGGGGTGGGGAGTTTGCTCAAGGAACAGCAAGAAAGCAAGAGTTGAGGAAGGAGAGTGGTTGGAAGGAAGCAGGAAGGGGAAGTAGGAGGAATTAGATCATGTAGGACCTTATGGGTCATGGAAAGGACTAATTTTGCCTGGTGAGAACAAATATTAATAGTAATTTCACAAGACCAAGGCAAATTTAGTTGAATTAATTTCTATTTTTTTAAATATTTATTTATTTATGTATACAAGCTGGGATATAGGCCAGAGATGTGGGGGCGGGGGGGGGGGAGTGAGAGGGTTCACCAGAGACAGTGGGGAGCAGAACAGGCAGATCGGCTGAAGCACATTATTGAAAGGAGCAGTGGGCAAGACAGGAGAGGTCTGCTGTGCCATGTGGAAAGCTCCCTGGTCTGGCCGGGAATCAAACTCATGCTGCAGTGGCTCTGGATAGCTCCAATAGTGCTGCAACTTAACCTGCTGTACAACCAGGAGGCCCCTGAATTAATCTCTATAATTATATCTGCTGTTGTATGTTAAGATAGTAATCAGTATAAAATATTTTGGATACTTATTTGCAACATTTGCTAAAAATGTAGCATTACCCAAACTCCAAACTGGGATTTGTTGTTTACACCATTTGATGATTCTATCACATCTTATATAAAAATTATAGGATTTTGTGATACATGTCAGTGGCTACAAATCCTATCTCACAATACTATCTACATAAATAGTTGCAAAACAAAACAAAACAAACAAAACAAGTTGGAAAATATAGAAAAAAAAACTCATGATCAGATAACACTAACAAAGCAACTCTCCTCCAGTTGTCTTTGTCTCTTATCCTCTGTCCTCAAGCATATAGCACTAAATTTATTTTAATCATAGCTGACATGTGATTTTCCTTCGGTGCTTCAAAAGCACATATTGAGTAGAGAACTTATTATTTTGTAAGGTGTTTGGTCAGTGGCAAGAAGGTTTCTCAGCAACTCTAAATAAGTCTGGCTAACTGGGCTTCATTGATCACTGCTTGCAATGATTTCCCCCTTCTCATTGATACAAATCTTCCTTTTTTTTTTTTTTATCAAAATTAGCCTTTCAGGGTAAAAAAGAACTTGAGATGAAAAGTTATTTCTGATGAGCAGTAATGAGCTTGACTCTTCCTGGGTTCCCTGGTATTAAAAACTGGATTCTTAGTAATTTCTAAACAATTTCTGAGAAATCACAGGAGTAGAATTCCTAGTCTTGTTTGCAAATGAGAAGATCCAGTTATGGGATGACTAATTAGAAAAGTAGAGCTTCACCTAACTATGTCTAACAAGACTTAGAAAACAGGTATTTTTTTCTTAGTCTGTGTAAGAGTTTGAAACTCTGTGACTTGGAGATTTTAATATAGGAATCTAGAAAGCTTAAAAGGTCAATGAAGGAGTTAGTGGAATTGATTTTTAAGAATGGATTTTATTTCACGAATGTTTGTCTTATTTAGGAAATCGAAGTAGAAAGACCAAATGTAGTATACTGCATATTATTCTACACATCCCCCTAGATAGCTATCTCTGGTATTGCCATAGAGATGGAATCCTTTTTAATAGAATTTAATAGAGTTTTCACCAGAAATGGGTAAGAGAATCTAGTACTGATTGAAGTGGAAACCTGTAGAAGAAGAAGGGGGAAAAGGGAAGAAAAATCCATTGTTTTGTCTTAGGGTTATTTTTGCCAGTTTTTAAAATTAAATATTTTCCCATGCAGATGTCACAGGCATTTCAAACTCCATAAAACAAATACAACACAAATTTTTGATTCCCACACTCACCATCCCATCTGTTACTGTATGGTCTTTCCCAGTTTAGTAAATCCCCACGCACCCAAAGCCAAATCAAGCTGGATTTTCTTGATTCTCCTCTCTCTCAGACCCTCCTTCAACTCCAACCCACATGTAATTCATCTGGAAGTCCAACTGATTCAGTCTACAAAATATATCACAAGGCTGCAATCAAGGAGTTGTAGGGCTGTGTTCTCATCTGGTGACTCAACTGGAAAGCACTTGATTTAAATTTTACATATTGGATACTGGATATTTTATATTCTTTTAAATATGTTTGAGCTTTGTTCTCAGACTCAAATTATTCCATATGCTTTTCAAGCCTTCACTATAAGCTTTGTTATAGGGGACCCGAGCACACTGTAGGACTAATTTTTCACCACTACAAGGTAACACAATTCTGAGTATTTTAATCAATGTCCCTTGTATTACAAGGTTTTCCAGTTTGGCTAGTAGGAACAAAAACTATTATAAATCCTATGTTACCTCTTGGAACTATTTCACCTGATTCTTTATAGGTTAATTCTCCAGATGTCATGATTTTCCAGCATCCTTGTACTGAGCAGAACACAGCAGAAGACTTAAGTTCTGAGAACATTTATAGATCTTAAAAGTCCTCTCTCTCTGCAAGCTCTCTCCTTTCTAGCACTCTGCCCTGCACATTCTCCCCTATTTGGCCTCCCTGAATTCTCAGCCCATCTCCTCAAATTCAGGGAGATTACTGGATCTTTTAAAGTACCCCTCCTTGGAAACTCTTGAGACAATCAAAGGGTTTGCCTCATGTTTTTCCCTTTTCATAAGGTATCACTGTCTTCAACTACTATCTAGTGTCCAATATCTTTGTTGTTTTGTATATGTTATCTATTTTTTAGTTGTTTGGTATGGATTCATAAATGTGGTCTTTTCCCCTTGCCATTACTCACAGTGAAGGTAAACAGGGATTTTTTTTTTTTTCCACTTCTGTGCCATGGCTTCTAGTGAAAACTGGTGATATGGGCACTCTTCTCAGAATGTTGTTATTAAGTTCATAGAACCAAAGTGTAGAATAACAATGTAAATAAACCAATTATCCTGAAACACATTTATCAAAATAGTTTTAAAAATAATTTTGTTACTGTAATAAAAAAATTAAGTTTCCAGCAGCATGTCTAATAATTATCTAAATTTGAAGCAGTGTTGAGCATAAGTAATATCTCTAGATACCTGCCACAAATTATGTGTTATGAAAATATTTGCAATTTCTCTTAGTGACAAAATCAAAAGAACTACTAATACTTCTTATCTTTTGGATCTTACATTCATAATTGAAGCAATCTTAAGTTCTAGTTAGCATTTAGTGAAAATAAAGATGTGTGAGGTTTTTTTTTTCTTTTCTTATCTAAGTTCAAGGACCCTGCATTGTCTGTGAACATCATGGGGGTCTGTGGGTGCTATGATAAGAAACACTGCTATGGAGGAACCATTCTTATTCTTTGATTTGGTGGGTTAAGTCAGAGTTCATACAGTTTGCTGTTGCCAGGACACAAGACTTTGGTTTCTCAAGTTTGTTGCACATATAGTAAGATCTAAAGGAACAACAGGATTAAATGGAGCAATAGGTAAAACAGCATTTTGCTTGGCACCCAGTAAGCCTACAATAACATTAGCTACTGACATAATCAACATCACTGTCATGGCAGGGGTGCTATTGGGGGAGAACTTCATATAACATGAGGGTCCCCCTCCTAAGGAAAAATCAAATATTTTCCTTTTGTCAATTTTATTAAAACTTAAGACCATATGAACCCATCACTAGAATGTCTCACAGGCCTTGAAGTTACCTCAGGAAAGAATTTCTGAAATTTACACTTCAGTAACTTCATGGTTAGTCTGCTTCCAATTGCCATTCTCTTCTTCCTCATCTTCATAATTCATGATGTCAGAAGAATCTCTTGGTCCTTGTTAAGGTGAAGGTAATGATGTGGGGAAATGATGAGGGGTGGTGACGATGGGAAAAAACCACTCTTAGGCCTACTTGGGATGTGGAGTCCTGCATTGAGGCTTTAACTGAGGGGGGTTTTACCTTCCGTGTTCCCAGCATCAGACATAATAAAGTGAATGTGTGGCAGAGAACACAGAGAAGGGAGGGTGCTGGCCACATTGCTCCTTACTCTGTTACATTAGCTAGCAAAGCAAGAGCATAGAGTGGATGCTCCATCCAAACGTATCAAAACAATGAATAAAAGCAGTTTCTTTTCTAAACATCTTTTGAAGATTAAAATGAGGTAAAGCAAAGAATGAAAGAAAATACTGAATCCAGATACTGCCACAAATTTTTAAATTATAACTATTGAATCAAGTAAGTTCTCATGCCAGGATGTAGGAAAGAGGGAATGGAATGAGCATGTGAAGTGATCTGTTTGGTGGTTCTTTCATGTGTTTTTCACCTGTCCTGCCAACTGTTGCTGTCCTCCCTCCATCTATACCCTGTAACCCTCCTCCCTTCTAGTGTGTGATCCCTATTAATCTTTGTTTTCAGCTTGGGTGTTTGTGAATAATTAATGATGAAGACAATGATGACGATAATCACAAATACAATTATCATTTACTAACTGCTTACTATATGCCAGGCTTTGAGCTGTTTTTTAACTATAGCATCTTATTCAATCCTTACACAATTTCATAATATAGGAGTTATCATAACTATCATTCCACAGATTGGGAAATTGATGCTCACAGGATCCAGATAACATGTACTGTGTTATATAGTCCATAGCAGTGGGGCCGGGATTCAAACTTAGGCATTCTGACTCCAGTGCTTAGGCTCAAAACTACTTAGTCATCTTACTGGAGTAGAAATTAAATTCAGGGTAGATCCATCCAGAGAGTTTCTGCATTTTTAAAAGGGTCACTCTATAATGGAAAGCTTTCATCAATCAAGGAAACATAAATAAAGGATGGCATATTAGGTGGTTGAGGTAAATAAAAATCATATCATATAAACACCAGCTTGTCCTGTGTGTAAATAATAGAATAAAAACCGTGTGTGTGTGTGTGTGTGTGTGTGTGTGTGTGTGTGTGTGTGTGTGTATACATAGGCGTTTCATGAGTTGAAACATTGAACTCTCTCTGTGAAGGCACCCTCAAAGCCCCGTTCAAGATAGCTCATTGTTTTCTTGCTATGAAGTCTTCACAGTCCTAGTGGGCAGTATCTATCTATTTCCCTAGAAGCCTTCTAAGCAAAATGTGTTCAATACACATTTGTGGAATGAAGAAATTGTGAGCTAGAATCAGAGGAATAAACCAGGGACATCAAAATGACAAGCTGTAAAATTACCTAAAAATTGAAGCTACGTTCAGAAAACAAAACAAAAAGCAGCTGTTTCACTTTAAGGATCACTGATAAGCAAGAACTCAGATACCAAACCGAGACCATAAGTTCCTTCATGTATTATAAATTCTTAAGAAGGCAGGATTTCATAGTCTGGTTCATAGTCTGGTTCTTACTAGCAAAGAGCCTATAGCATAATCACCAGATTCTACAAATGCTCTCTACAAACTGAGGGCATGAAAATCTATGCTGTTTTAAATATTATGCTCACCACTGACTGTGCCGCAGGTCTTGTCTTACTTAGAACACTAGTTGGGTAGCAACATGCTTTGTCACTCATTCATTCTTTAGTCCTATGAAGCAATATAGCCACAATCACTGGGATGTCAGAAACTCATGGGCAAAGAGGTCATTAATAGAGAATGAGCTTTGTAAAGAGCACGGCTGAGTTTCATTTGAGGAAGGCTTCTATTTCCAAGAGGTCTTTGTTTGGGATCATTCTACCTTGCAGCTTCATCGGCAATAGCTTTCAAGCTTTGTGTATGACTTGTCAGGAATTCTAGGCACAAGAAGGGACTTGCATGGACTCTTCATACTCCTCCTATGCCATCTTTTTGAAAAGAGTTGTTAGAAGTGATTCCTGTGATAAAGCAAGATGTTTTGAAACAGATCAAATCAGTGACATTTGATTCCGCCTTTGTGGAGTGGGCCTATTTGTTTTAGTTCATGGAATAAAAATGAAAACTTGCAGACATGCTGTTACTACTCAAAATTGGACTCTTCTCTGAACATGACAGACACTGCACACCATCCCCAGCTCTTTTATCTCAGAAAAATATGAAGCTTTTGTGCACATAATCAACTCAGACATTTTAATAGCTGATTTGTACCCTCTAGGCCACTGTTGCCATAACCTCTGCTGACTCATTCTGGATTATTATGTGGGGCTTACCATTATTGATTTACTTTTTTTATATCTGTTCCTAAAGCTATAGAAATTGTCACTTCCATCTAAAACACATTTGTTGAAATGGTGCTCTTTCCTAAAGGACACTTAAGTCATTCTTATTTAAAAAAAATTAATTTATCTTCTTCATTTGCCTGTACATGATCTTTTGGGAACTTGGAAATTAAATTTTCTAATATTTTACTTTCCAGGTTGGCAAACACTGACTTTTTAAAATACTGAGCAAAGTTGATAAAGCATAGATAGCTTTTCAAAAATCCCTTCAACTTTGAAACAAGAACTGATGATGATTCTTGAAATTTATCTACTGTGGTATGAGCTTTACTTTTAATCTTTTTAAATGAATTACAAAGGAAAGAGCAATGATGAACATAAAAAATAATGAGATCATTAAAAAAAAAACAAAACAAACAAAAACACCCATGGAGTAATTTCAACTGCAAATATAGTCATTTAAAGATGTACAAGTATTCATGTTGCTATTTACTAAATATTACTTGATGTTGATAAACATAATAAATTAATGAACAGAAATAGAAACACCTATTTTTTGAATAGACAAACTAAAACTGCTACAAACAGCAATAATACTAAATAAAAATCTCCAAAATATGGCAAAAATAAAGAAATAGATCAAACAGAATTTGCTATCCATAACTTAAAATGTCTTTTCATGCTTAATCACACACTCATGTAATAAAAGTCCACTAGGAGTTTTATATTCTTTAAATTAAAAAAAACCTCTCCCTTGTTAATGGTTAATAACAGAAGTTCCTTTCCCTAAAAATGTCAGAATTTTCTTAAATGAAAAGATTTTTATTAACTAATACATATGACTTTATAACTTATGGAAGTATTTCCATTTACAGCTCCCGAAAAGGTAGGTGAAACAAGCCATTTCTTATTCCTCAATTAAAAGATAGTGGAGCCAGAGAGTGAAGTAACTTCCCTTGATCATGCAGATGCTTAGTGTCAAAGCGGGGGCTTGAACATAGTCATCTGACTTTGAATACACCTTTTTATTAATCAAACAATACACCTTCCTCAATTCCTGAAAAAGCCATGAAGATATTTTTTTCTGTGTGACCTAGTGACATTGAAGGGTTTTCTTCCTTCATATGCTTCATCACTACTGTCATCGATGAGTATTTCTTTAACGTAGTGGAGAACTCAGAGAAGAGAGGACAGAGAAAGTCATGATTCAGGCCTCAAGGAACTGAGAACAGACAGGGAAAGTAGGTCAGAAAAGGAAGCAGACAGGAGGTCACTGCACAAAACAAGGGCACAATTCTAAGGATGATCAGCTGGGAACTGGGATGAACAATAAACACTTCAATTTTTGGTTTGTGTATTAAGTTAATTATACTGAAGTATAATTTATAACCAATAAGGAATGTCCACTTTCAGTGTGCTGTTCCCAGAACACCATAATTAAGTCTAGGACCATTCCTATCTTCCCCCAAAGTTCCTTCCTTTTAGCTTTTCTGCAGTCATTCCCTCTTCCCATCTTTGCCCTCACAGAACCACAGATCTAGCAGGATTTTAATTAATTTGGGATGTAGAGCAAAGTCAAGAAGCCTGTCAAAAAGTAATACAGGAAAAGCTGGAGAGAATATGAGACATTCCAGCTGTTTCTCCCCAAAGTTAAGAATATAATGTGAGAAAGTCACACACTTCTCTGGGTATCCCCGACATGCTCATCTTTCAAATGAGAGGGATTGGATAGGATAATGTCTATGAGCTCAGTCTTCTAGGATTGCATACCGTATGCCCCCATCCCCCTTAAGTCAAACCGCCCTTTCTCTTTTATGATTGAAATAACATAGGCTGGGCACCGGAAGCACCTTATAAGATATACAGTATACACATGAGAAACATCGAGACAGTTGAAGAACTCACAAAACTGAGAAGTGATCTGGAATATAAATGGCCAGGAGGAGTCAGTTTCTGAGGAGAGTCCATCTCCTTAAATCATTTCTACACAGAGGACCCTTTCCACTGGGACTCACATCGGTGCTCTGATTTAAGGACCTCCTGACTGTAAACACACCAACACGGTAATGTTGACATGCATGAGAATGTCTGTAACCAGCACACTGGGGTAGAATGGCGGAGGCTCGTACCCCAATAACATCTAGCAAATCATAGGCAATTAATAAATAATTGTGTCTTGAATGCAAGCATAAAAAAGTGAAATTATATTTTCAGAGCACAGAAGGAGAATAGGAAATGACAGACATATATTTTGGTTTATTTTAGCTAGAAGAGTGGATTATCTGATTTATTAAACATGAATTTAAGGTAAGCCCACTTTGGGAAGCAATGGCACTGAATTTGTTCTATTTGCTTCACTTCTAATCCTACTTTAAAAAGACTATTAAAATGGTTCCAAACAGTCCCCTAAGCACAAGAGGTCAGCCACTTCTCAAAACCCCATTCTCTGGGTTCATAGTAGTGGAGACTGATATGTCTCTGGGAGTTTCCTTAATTCTTTGTAACATTTAAAATAAGTACTCTGGGACAGCTAAACACATAACTTGTCATCTAAATATGCATTCAGAGACTTCTAATACATATTACAAATATGTATTTAGGGATTTTCTTACAAGGAATAAAGAGCTTTATATTAACTCCTTTGGAAGGATTGTGCTGCATTGCTTATATGTGCTTGGTCTCTTAAAAAATTCATGCTATTTTCCTGATAGACCAGGATGTCTGATAAAAGATGGTAAGGAGACACTGCCAGTGAGGCATGGAGAATCTCAAATTCCACATATGATGTGAAGCCCTATTCTTCATAAAGACAAGATATGTGGTGAGGAGCTCAAGATACTTTGTTTTTTTTTTCTCATAAATAATGCAATACAATTGCTCACATGTCAGCCTATAAATGCGCAAACACTATCCAAATGAACTGGGGCATCCAGGTTCAAGGCAATCTGTGAGAAGAAGCCATCCCACAATTCTAGATGGGAGATGGAATCCCCCTTTAGATGCATACAGCTGAATGCAGGGGGTCCTACATGGAATCTTGCAACTCCTTCCCCAGTCAGATCCTTTTTGGTTGGGGTACATGCCCCTTACTGTTGTCTAGAGCAGTGGTTATCAGCATTTTTTATTTTGCACTCTGTTAGTAAAATGTATCTAGTAAAATGTATCTCCAGTACATGTATATTCATCAACATATAAACCATATATATATATATATATATATATATATATATATATATATATATATATACTAACTATAAAGCAGATCTTAATCTATGCAGAGCATAATCTATGGTTTACTTTTAAATAAAACATGAGTACACATGCTAATATTTTTCTCCATCCTCCATAAATTACTAAGTTCCTGTTTTGGAGAAGTCAGCCTAGATCAGAAAGCAAGTTTATTTACTATATGCTGTCTAGGACATTTCTTGCATCACAACAGTCTCTCCAAAACATTCATAAAAGGAGTAAAAGCCTGCAGCTATAGCAGCACACGTTAGCAATTCTCTTTGACCACAAGGGAAGCTTTGAATGGGAAGAGGTTAAGTTTTGATTTGTTTGCTTACTAGAATGAGATTCTGAATGGACAGTAATGCCCAGAAAGGTTTGAGCAGCAGGGAGGTGAAGAGGGTTTGCCCTGCATGAGGTGCTGGTGGAGCTATCCCAGAACACGGTGAAGCTGCCTTTCCTTCTATCGAGTAGGTGTCAATCTCAGTGGATTCCACAGGCAGAACAGGTTTGCCTACACAGAAAACAGGGCAAAACTTTACAGCAGGACTCTTCCTCCAATCCTATTTGTGTCTTCCTACAAATTTTTACCCTGTCTGGTCACCATAATATATCCCCAAGACTCTCATTCCTTTCTCTTCACAACAATGAAGCCCTGCTACCAGGAAAATATTGTAATAAACAAATTTATTCTTCCTTTTCCTTGAGAATATTGAGCCCCAACAATATACCAAGTAAAGGCATGATAGGTCATGCCTAATGTCTGTTTAAAGAACATGGCCTGTTCCTAAAGGTTCAGGTGTCACTAACCGGATCTCAAAAGCACTACTAAGGCCATATCACAGACCACTGAAGCCTTCCAGAACAGCCTACATGGCAGCCTGGCCCATCAGCTGAGTCCAGATTATACTCAGATTGTTTTTCTGGAAAAATTTTGGTGCTTCTCCATCCAGCTGTCACACAGACATGAACAAAGGTCATGGTCCAGGGTTCACAATACACTGTGATTTCTGCCTGGGTTGGGGATTTGTTGGAAGGAGGGCAGAGCCATAGGCAGGGGCCAGGTGAGTGCAGAGCAGTACAACAGGACAATACAACATGACAGCTGCATGAGGCTGTAGGTCCACTGCAGCAGGTGTAGCTGCTTTGGTCTTAACTCGATTAAGACTGCTCAGTGCAATTGGGTGGATTTCTTGGTTCCTCAAAGACTGCTTGGTAGTTTTAACCCCACCCTAAGATGACAGCATTTGGGCACATTAATTTGGAGAAAGAAATATCCTATGCAGCTTGGAAAGAGCGAGTGTGGGGGCCATTCTACTTAAGTGGACACTGGCTGTAAGATCCAATTAAGTTACCGGGCTATTAATTCATCAAACAAACATTCATTAAGGGCTTCTTTGGACCATGAAAAGTACCAGTTGTCCAAAGCAAAGAAGGCACAGGCTCTGCCTACAAGAAACCTGAAGTGATTTAGGGGCAAGAGAAGTTCAAATTCATAATAGTTGAGAGAGAAATGCAATTGTAGACATATGCCATGTTCAGCAGAAGCCATAAATCATTCCTGATGGACGACTTCAACATGGAGATACTGACAGAGAAGAAAGGGTCTTGAAGGATGAAAGGCATAGCCAGTAGGTTTCTTCCTCTACTGGAGGAAACTTTGTGCCAAGTATCATGACATACAGGGAGAACCATAGGGTCGTTCTGCACGATTGTAATGTGGTGTGTCTGTGGGGACACAACTGGAGAAAAGACACCAGGCCTGTAGGCAAGGAAATGATCCTGGAGGTTCTCACGTGCTGTGCTGAGATTCCTGGGCTTTGACTGTACGCAAGTGAGTATTAGTCAAAGTTTTTAAAATGGGAATTCATGTTAGAATGGATTGGGCCTGTTGAACTCCTTATCAATTAACTATTTCAAAACCGGAGTTCTCAAAATCACTACCACACACATGACATGTGATATTCCCACTTGCAGCAGCCTTCCAGGGAAATGTTACAAGGTGGGCAAAGTGATGTTGAATTTCCAACACACTAGCTGTCATGAAGCTATTTTGATTTTAAGCAAAGGAGAGTAGATTTACAATAAAAATAACACTGAAAAAAAAAAAAACACTTATGAAGTACACTCCTGAATCATTTAACACCTGCTCTACACCATCTTGGTGACTGATGGTGTGTTAAGACAATGAGGGGCACCACTGCCCTAAATACCTATTTATACTAGTAGCTCCCCTCTTAACAAGTCTCCACACCCATTTTGATAGCTGAAAAATTGAAGTGTATACATACAACTTAGTAATGCAATTACAGACGGTAGGCATATTTACCCTAACATGAATATTTTCATGTGCATCCCTGGAACTAGCAAAGAACAAGGGATACCATACAGACCCCCAGGGCTAGTGGCTCTTTCTCCCAGATCCCCCCTTACATCAGTCAGAGTGGTCACACCCCTCTCCTGGAAGTGGTCCATACCCCTGTTCTACCTCTCAAGGTTAGGGGGACAGAGCCTTTTCAGTGAAAGTAGACTAGCAAGGCTGACCACCCAGGGGTAATTGGTGAGTCTAAGAGCAAAGGGTGGGTGAGTAGGTGAGGAGGGAAGAAAATTTTCATGTAGGAAAGAAAACAGTTGTGCACAGCTATTTATTTCTCTTGTGCTGGATTACTTATCCTCCTATAGGAAGAGGAAGGTGATCACTGTACATTCTCTGAGTTCAAAGTCTTTTTAGGTTTAAATCCTATCTCCTGGTCTGGGTGTTGCTAATAGCAGTAGTTGGTGTAACCTATGTCACAGCTGAGTCATCTCAACCTTTTGAATGCAAGCTTTTGAAACTGGTGCTGTTTGTCATGTACATGGAACTTAAATGGGGTACACAAACACATGCTGAGTGGGGGAGGACACGCCTTAACTGATGAAATGCCACCTGTTTTTTCTAGTTGAAAATTTGAACCAAAATAACAAAAAAATTAATTTTAAAATGAAACCTCTTAATAAACTAGAAACAATCTAAATATATGCTACAGAAAAGGAAATGACTTAATAATAGACAGTACATAGAAAGAAGAAATATTACACAGCTGCTAAACCAGGATGAAGGAAATTAGTCCCAAGTCACTAAGTATTACATTAAATCAAACACTTGTGTACAACATAACTACCAAAATGTGAAACAGAAGCAGGTATGTTTAAGGTCTGAAGAGTTCATACTTTTTCCTCTCGCCGTTTTACTCAGACTAGTTACTGGAGTGAGATGAATGAGTTTTACTTATTTTCTCTTTTTCCTAT
The DNA here is from genome assembly GCA_004024925.1 of Scalopus aquaticus. Classification (NCBI taxonomy): domain Eukaryota; kingdom Metazoa; phylum Chordata; class Mammalia; order Eulipotyphla; family Talpidae; genus Scalopus; species Scalopus aquaticus. The sequence continues at coordinate 135,263 of PVIJ01002412.1, read as the reverse complement.
TATTTTATGTTTTCTTTAATAACAGTGTAATCACAATGATACCATGATGACAATACAAACTTTAAATAATATTTTAAAACTCTAAGATACAAGTAGGAATTTTTCTTACAAGTATTAATTTTATACTTTTCCAAATAAATGAACGACTTCAGCTGATTCTGGAAGAACTAAGAATTTGCCCCACTATTAGTGTGATGGCATGTGCTTCTAATATTCATTCAAAAGATAGATGTGAAGAAGAGGACTTCCATCCTTGAAAGCTTATCCTGCCATCGTGGGGGTTAGCTAAGCTTAGTCAAAGAAAACCTGTTGGCCCACCACTTAACCATTCTTTACTCAACAGCATTTTAGAGATTTGTATATCCCTCCTCCACCGGCAAGTCATCCTTGCTCATTCTAACACGAACTTCTTCCTTTTGAACATTGGCAGCCTGTCAGTACTACTTATGTGAGGACCGTAATCTGGTTTGTATGGTTAGTTACTGTGCGTGCGCGTGTGTGTGTGTGTATGTGTGTGTATTATAAACTCCATGAGACTTTGTTGCAGGTGTCTGAATTGTTTCTCATGTTGTCTTGCATGTAGGAAAAGAGCTCAGAGGAAGAGTTCCAGGATGCTGTGGTTGATGAGAGAGACAGCAGTATACTCAGTCACATTTCAGCCAAAAGCAGAGCACATCCAGATGAAGGAAAGACTGATTCTAAAACGTAAGTGAGCCTGATTGGAATTCTGACCATATCCTCAAGGCACTATGACCATCTTCTGGATCATCCGTTTGTTTGTCATCTTTCTACATTCTTTGTACTCACCTTGGTCTAGCAATGTTGAGCTATTAGTAAAAGATAATGTTCTCAGATGTCCTGAGAAGACAAATGTCTGTGGTAGGTTGTCATAACTAAACTGATTCCTAAAATGCCTCATAAGTGAGTATGCCGATGACTTGAAAAAACTAAGTAAGTTTCAAAGTTGCTAGTGTTTGCTGATTACATCTTGGGAGGAAAAAGCTCTCTAATTTTTTTTAAAGGTTTATATTAATATTGTTCAGGGTATTCTAGTCATTTATTATTGTATAAAAGTCACCCCCAAACTTACAGGCTTAGACAATAATAGTTTCATTATTTCCCACAGTTTCTCAGAGTCAGGGATTTGGCGAGAGCTCAGCTGGGTGGTTCTGGTGCGCGTCCCTTGTGAGGCTGTAATCAGATGGGGCTGTACCTGGGAGAGCAGGTACTGGACCGTAGGAGCTAGTCAGGCACCTCCCTGTTCATGTAGACTCATCCCTCTTCATGTGCTCACTCCTGGGAAGTCTGTATGTCCTCACAGCCTGGTGGCTTTAGAGCAATCAGACTATTTATAGGGTAACCAAAGGCTATAAAAGAATCACTTCCAAGGTCTCCCTGATGGTGCAACAGGTTAAGTTCCAGCACTATGAAGCTATCCAGAGCCACTGCAGCACGAGTTTGATTCCCAGCCAGGGAGCTTCCCACATGGCACAGCAGACCTCTCCTGCCTCGCCCACTGCTCCCCTCAGCAGTGTACTTCAGTTGGTCTGCCTGTTCTGCTCTCCACTCTGTCTCTGGTGAAACCTCTCACCCTCCACACCTCTGGCCCACACCCCAGTTTATATGTAATAAATAAATAAATCTTTAAACAATCAAACAAGAAAACAAAGAGTTTTTTAAAAAAGAATCACTTCCATTGAGCAAAGTGGATATTGCATTGATTTTTATGATCTAGACTCAAAAGTTGTTTTTACTGTTCTCCATTGGGCAAGGTAGTCGTATCAGCTTGCAAGATTTGAAGGAGAGAGGCCACCTCACAGACCCCACCCCAGGAGTTCCAAGGAGATCCTTGGATCTGCCATAAGGCAACATATCTATCATTGCATTCCATGTAATTAAGTTATTTTAATTTGCTGAATTACAGTGCAGTTCCTAGCATCACTGGCAGAAGAAAGCTAATTTTCTCATCAGTGCACTTTATTTGAAACTGTGCTGGTGAGTGTAGGATTAGCTGACCTATTCTGGTTTTGGAAATGCTGCTAGGTACACACACCTAAGTCTTAGAGGGAGGGGAGAATAAATAATAATTCAGATCCACTTGGAATTCTTAGAGATTATAGGTTTTAGAGTTTGGCTGTGTAGCAGCACGCACATTTTCCCTATTTCATATCAAAGCTTCTTCTAGGGCCTCCCCGGTGGAGCAGCGGTTGGGCACTGCACTGTGGAGCTGTCGGCAGCAGGTCGGCAGCAGCAATGCGAGTTTGACGCCTGGCCGGGGAGATTCCCACATGGCCCGGCAGACCTCTCCTGCCTCGCCCGCTGCTCCCCTTAGCAGTGTGTTTCCGTCCATCTGCCTGTTCTGCTCCCCACTCTGTCTCTGGTGAACCCTCTCACCACCCCACGCCTCTGGCCTATACCCCAGCTTGTATGCATAAATAAATCTTAAAAAAAAAAAAAGCTTCTTCTATCCCTAGACTCAGTACCCAGAAAAGGTAACTTGGTCCTGTTGCTGCTGAGAACCAAAACAAAAACACTTCTGGCCATGACATTTCTGATCTAGCAAATCAGAGTGCTGTAGATTTACGTGGTCACTTCCATTTGGAAGGAAGTTGACTTTTAGCCCAAATGAAGACAATTTGTAATTTTCAAACTTTAAATTCTGGTCGTACTTTCACAGATGTTGTGTCTCCATAATACAGCTATCTATTATAGGTATTACTCTCATTTAAATGATCTGAACGAGAAAAGACAGAGACTCCTGGAGATCAAGTGACAAGGTCCCATGTCTAGCTGACTGCAGAGAATAACACCCCCAACTACTGGCGAGAGCTCTAGCCTGATAGGCTTTGTTGCATAGAGTGGGTATAAAATTTTCTGTGGTTGCAAGGACAGGCAGGTGGTGGCTCCCTTTTTGGTATATCACAAGGGTCTCCTTTGGAAGGAGGAAGAGGCAGTAGAAGGGAGAGTCTTGAGGCTCACAGTGTCTCAAAGACTTTGCACTAGGCCACATACCTTGACAATATTGGTCATTCTCAGAATTTGATGTGTACTATATGAAGAATAATGGTAGTTGGGCTTCCCTGGTGGCATAAGGGTTAAGTCTCAGTGCTAACACCTTTGTGGCCTGAGTTTGATCCCCAGCCAGGACGTTAACCCACATGGTGCAGCAGACCTTTCCTGTCTAGCCAGCTGCTCCCCTCAGCAGTATATTTCAGTAGAACCGCCTGTTCTGCTCCCCACTCTGTCTTTGGTGAATCCTCTCACCTCACCTCCCCCTGCACCTCTGGTCTGCACCCCAGTTCTTCTATGCATAAATAAATACGTAAATAAATCTTTAAAAAAAATAAAAAATAAAGAATAGTAGTAGTGGATTTTAATCTAATTTCGTGGGAATGTTGTTGATGCATTGTGCGTGCAAAGTTTGCCAGTCATTCGGAATCCAAACTATTTACGGCAATTATAATATATTGAATGAAACTAGGATAAATACTAGGTGCCTTTATAATGTCAGAAACCATGCACGATGAGGGAAGTGGTAAACTTACTGGAAACTGCTCATAATTCATAAGTTTAAAGCTTGGCTACTTATCTCATTTAGTTACAATAATACCAATAGCAAGCTAGGGGATTAGGATACAGGCCATCTCTCGGTGTAGTGTCCCCGTCTCACACGCCATTTCACCCATCCGTATGGAAATCAGCTTTAGACAGGCTGCAAATGCTTTCTCTGCTTTATCCCTTGGATTGAAAAGGCTTCACATTAACAGATATTCATAATAGATTGTGGTTTGGAACATATTCAAGTCAACCTCCTGTGGAAAAAAAAAGTATTGGCTATGATTCCATAAAACATTTCAGTATATGGACTCTTCTAAGGCCAACTTTTTGCAGTCAACTGGGATCTGCTGTTGCCAAAAATCATGCAACTTCTATGGTTGAAAAGATAGCTGTGCATTTTGAAACCCTTGCCCGTAAACATTTAGAAGATAAATGGTATATCCAGCTATTATATAAATGACATTGTGTCTACATTCCTTTCTCGGAATAAACATATCATTTATCTTGCTTGTTGTAACAGGAAGGTTTCATTTTGTCTTTGCCTTGGTCATTTCTCAATATACCTTGTTCCCACTCTCCCTATTTGCATTACAAATTTCTTTTTACATCTGACTTTTGTCCACCTCAGTTTCTTTTCAAAATTATTTGCTCTGAGTTTCTTTTCTGTTTAACATGTCTTTCACTTTTGATTATTTTTTTCCATTAAATGTCAATTACATGGTAAAAAACATATTTTTGGGATTAGGAATGATTCCCTAGGAAATAAAGACATTTGCCTTTGAGACATGTGATCTGCTTAGTTGAAATAGCTCAAATACATAAAAAAGATGAAAAGACTCATGAAGAGATAAAAATAGTATTATGTAAAAAGTCTAAAAGCTAACGATGATTAACCTCAAATGGCTACCATGAAAAGGTAAGTATAAGCAGAGTTTCAGAAGGATGGTGGCATTTCAAAGGCAAAAGGAGGAAGGAACAAGTTACATAGTTCCTAAAGGTCAAGACAAGAATTATAAAGGTGAGCCTAAGCAATAAGTTCTCCTACCAGTTTCATTTGCGAAAATTCTCTTTCCATCCCCCCCCCACTTTATGTGCTAAACTGAATACATATATTATATACTTACAGGTATGTATATATGAAAGTATATATATGTACATATATATATATTCTAAAGTGCCCCCATATCCTTCCATTAATTTCTTTCATCCCAGACAGCCTGGTTATGTTTCTTTTTGATCAACAAGGACTTCTCCAAGGTCATCAATGACCTGACCCATTTGCCTATTTTCTGTTCTTGAGCTCCTATCTTAGATATCAATCAACTATCTCCTTGGCTTTATCTTAAGAGCTATGTACACAAACTTTCCTTTCTAATCTGCTGCCTGACAAAATCTTTTTAAAAAGGTGGTCCTACCATCACCCTCCACCCTCCAGCAGGAATAGTGGTTTCTTCTGAAGTCTCTCTGGGAATCTTTTTTTTTTTTTTCCCAAAGGTTTATTTTATTTATGCATACAAGCTGGGGTGCAGGCCAGAGGTGTGAGGCAGTGAGAGGGTTCACCAGAGACATAGTGGGGAGCAGAACAGGCAAATGAACTGAAGTACACTTCTGAGGGGAGCAGTGGGCAAGGCAGGAGAGGTCTGCTGCCATGTGGGAGTCTCCCCAGCCGGGCATCGAACTCAAGCCACTGCAGACAGCTCCACAGCGCTGCGCTTAACCGGTTGCGCCACGAGGGAGGCCCTCTCTGGGGATCTTGTGCTCTTCCTTGGTGCTTCATTCCTTTTCAGTCAACAATTCTCAGGATCCCACCAATCACATTTGTTTCTGACTCTCCCTAATATTTCTTACTGAATATAGCTTGTTGTCACACAGAGTTTTTGCTAATAGCAAGTGAAATATAGCCACAGTTAAGCTCTATAAAATCCCTATTCCCAATTTATAGCAAACATCCCCTTCCATGTCATTTTGCTTGGCTTTACTGATGAGAAAAATAATCTCTTGCCTCAATGCATCCTTACTCATGGGAGGCCATCTTTAAGTTCTCTTTCATTGCTCCATTCTGCCAAGTTCCTGTATTTCTTTCTCCCTCATATGTCTTAGAATATTTCTTTCTCTATTTCTAAACCACTGTCTTTGTCCAATCTCTGTCACATTCACAACTGTCTTAGCATATGCACACCCCTCCTGCTTTCCATTCCTCCTTTTATTCTTCCAAGTTCAACTTATTCACATGTGAGCAACTCACTTTTAAATAATTCTCCAAACTTGTCATAAAGTTTATGCTCAATAAATGTTGGAGACTGACATTTCCTGTCACCAGAGACGCTATCTTGGATGCACTGTATTTTATTCTTCTTCCTTAGTGTCTGAAAGTTTCAAATGAAACTTCCCTCCCCTTTGTATTCAAATTCCTCTTGGCAATTGTGATCTTTTGGAAAAAATCTTTTAGAAAATATCTTGGTAAAGGAAATTTAGAGATTTAAGTGACTGGTATTTTTGAATCCTCACAGTTACTTTTTTATCTGATTTTTACTGTCTGTCTAACTTGCCCTCTAAACCCACAGGGCAGAAATTAGGTATAAAGTGTTCAGCTGTGAGAACAGCATCGGTACTTAGTCAATAATGTGCTGTCTACTTTTAGCTCTGCCTTTGTAAAGTGAATGAGAAATCCCACGTGGAAAACCCTGTAATGAAAAGATACACCACGGCCAAGAGGATATTATACAGATCATATCATCACTTAGGTCACATGATAAATTCTCTCTGTAAAGGAGAGTTTACACATTCAGAAAAGAAAGTACATCCAAAATTATGGTGTTGGCATAGATCAGGCCAAACAGTATCAGTTGTTTCTAGTAACTATATATATAAATACAAGTATAGAATCTCGAGCAGTTTATAATTAAAGACTTCTAGAGAGCTGATCTGTATAAATACAGAGACTGTAAGTATTCCATTTATATAGTGTTTTTTTTAACAGAAGTGAGCTGACTCACAAACATTATTAAATATGTACACAAACTTCTCACTTCTTGGTACACAGTTATTATTTGATTACAAAATTAAAACACTGCTAATGAAGTAATTTCCAGAGTATATGCTCAAATTAATTGTCACAGTGCTTAATTATAACATACAAAGAATATAAGGTGATTCTCTTATTGCATAGAAATCAGAAATTGAAAATTCATAAGGGCCTCCCTGGTGGTGCAATGGGTTAGCGCAGTGCTGTGGAGCTGTCGGCGGCTACGGCGTGAGTTGGATGCCTGGCCGGGGAGAATCCCACATGGCGCAGCAGACCTCTCCTGCCTTGCCCGCTGCTCCCCTCAGCAGTGTATTTCGGTCGATCTGCCTGTTCTGCTCCCCAATCTGTCTCTGGTGAATCCTCTCACCACCTCACATCTCTGGCCTGCACCCCAGCTTGTATGTAAAAATAAAATAAATCTTAAAAAAAAAATTGAAAAATCCATAAAAGTTCCAGTTCTCAGATGCTTTTTAGCTTCTCTCTTTAAAATGTCAGACTCAAATGTCTTCATTCTTTCCCCTTCCACTCCTCCCTAAAACACCATCCCCATTGATCCAAATGCTTATGGATTAAAAGTTATTACTGAGAAACAGTACCATAACAAATCATTCACTAAATATCGATGCACATCTACGGTGTTACATATGTTATTCTATGCATTTTGGATACAATAGTGATCCAAATCAACAAAATCCTCTTTCATGCAGAGTTTACATTCTCAAGGAGGAAAACAAATAATAAGTAAAATGAAAGAGAAAATAAAGGATAAGTAGAACTAGGGGTGAGGACATGGGCAAATGATCTCGCCGCCCCTCATTAAGGTGATATTTGAGCAGAGGCTAAGGAGGTTAGCCATCAGTGCAAAAAAAAAAAAAAAATACTTGCCAGAAGAACAGCAAGTACAAAGGTCCTGAGGCAGGAACTTGTCAGGAGGGTTTCAGGAATGGTAAGGAAACTAGTGTAGCTATAGAAAGGTGAACAAGGAAAACTTCATAAAAGGGGAGGGGAGAAGTAACTAAGAATTAGATTTCATAGTACATAGTAAGCTGCTATAAGGATGTTGGCTTTTACTATGTTGAGAGATGAAATTCCATTATGGGATTTTGAGTACAGGAGTAGTGGGGTCTTCACTATATTTTAGAAGATCACTCTAGTATACTGAAATCAGTTCTGGAGGATCAGGGAGGAAACAGACAATTTAGGAGGCTATGGTAGTCTAGAGAAAATGGTTGCGTGTATCAGCATGGTAGCAAGATAGGTGGTAAGAAATAGTAAGATTCTGTATATATTTTGAACATAGAATCAATAGTATTTTCTGACAGATTATATGTGAGTTGTGAGAGAACAGATGAGTTCAAGATATCTCCAAGATATTCTGTTCTGATATTAGGAAGACTGCCAATTGAATAAATCTGGGGCAAAATATCAGAAATTCATTTTCAAACACGTGAAGTCAAACAATTCATTCACACTATCCAACTTTGGCAGCAGTTATAAAATTAGAAACCTCAGGAAATAGACAAGTTTTACAAGCCACCCCCTAACTCATCCCAGATTTTGATGGAAGCTTACATCAAAACAAGGGCACAATGTGAGAAGGATAACTTCTACTGTATGAATCAAAGAGATTTTGAAGGGGTTATTTTTGGTGTTTTCAAGGCAAACAGTAGAGACAGTGGGACTGTAGTCTATTGTTTAGAAGAAAAACCTAAACCAAAGCTTTTATTTTGTTTCACCTCTAGGAAAAAGAAAATTCATAATTATAGCAAATTAACTGAATCTTCAGCACTGGGTTATGACTCAGACAAATCACTGCTGTACAGATCTCTTGTAGGAGGTTCTCATTTAGTTGGAGGAAATGAAAGCAAGTAAGAGCCAGCCAAGGAGGTTGATATCCAAGGTAAAAGATCACTTCTTTTTCCTCTTTAACTAACTAGATATTGGGCCTCCCTGGTGGCGCAGCGGTTAAGCACTGCGCTGTGGAGCTGTCTACAGCGGCAAAGTGAGTTCGACCCCGGCCAGGGAGAATCCCACATGGCGCGGCAGACCTCTCCTGCCTTGCCCGCTGCTCCCCTCAGCAGTATATTTCTGTGCCTGTTCTGCTACCCGTTCTGTCTCCGGTGAACCCTCTCGCCGCCCCACACCTCTGGCCTGTACCTGAGCTTGTATGTATAATAAAACATAAATCTTAAAAAAAAAAAAAACTAACTAGATATTGCTTAGTTCCTTTGCTAATTTCAGACTGTTGTGGGTGGGTGAATGATTTGAAATGATGGAATAGGATTAATATTATGTAGATAAGTGTTCTAAGGGAAATATATCCAATTTATTTTCAGTTAGACTGGAACTGAATATTCAAAAACTCTTCTGACGCGCTTATAGATGACTAAAAGTTCGACATTGATCCATTCAACAGTAAACATTTGTTATTGCTTATTAGGGGTCATAGATTCTATTAGTGGCAGGGATGAAAAACATTGTAAGGCATGACCCTTGTCCTCAAGATCATTGTTGGTTTTCCAAGAAGACAATAATCTAAAAGGGAATAACACAGTTTGGAATGAACACAAGATAATTGCTTACTGAGGTGCTTTACTGAAGAAACCACTGGAAACTCCTCTTTTAGAGGGAGGAAATGAATCCTCCTGTAAGTATCCATGAGGGATACATATATATATATATATATATATATATATAAAACCCAAAAAAATTTTCTAAATCCCCAATACAATCAGAAAAAATAATCCACTTATTTGAGAGTCCTTAGTGCTTCTTCCTAGAAAGAGTCCAGTAAGATTCTGCTTCTCTCAAGAGTCAGATCACAATAAGTCAAATTGGGCCAGAATATTCTGAGAATCAGGCAGACAGTAGCCTCACCAGCTCCATCAGCTAAAGTGCTTAGGAGGAAATAAAGCTACTTACTCTGCCCAACTTTATTACATTCTACCATTTCTACCATTCTTTCTGTACCAGCATCTTTACTGAGGCCTCATCATACCTAAACGTTGATATTTCATATTTGGTGTTCCCATAATTATTCTATTCCCATATATCATTTATGATTTTAGCTGATTTTGTTGCGACTTGGGCCTAATGGACCAGGAACCACACTCTCTCATACTTGCCATTTGCAGTTGATTGCTTTCATCAGGGCCTTTGAGAGTACATATTGCTGGACACAGCGTGTGTGTGTGTGTGTGTGTGTGTGTGTGTGTGTGTGTGTGTGTTTTCATAATACATAGAAATCATAGTTTCTACCATTGGGTGGGACATGGATGGAGATCCTACTCTAGATTACTAATAATTTGAAGAACTACGAAATCAGACAGAATTGATAGTTTACCAAACAAACTGCTTATATTTAAAAAAGCACCACGGAAATCTCAGATGTTTGCTTAGAATATTTCCTTCTTCATTCAGGAAAATGATCTTTTCAAATATGGTCTTCCAAGAAAAGCCCATCTTCCCTACCACTTATTGCTAACCACAAAATCTCTGACGAATAAGGCGATATATAAAAATGCACTGAAAGTTGAACATGATGTTTCCAATATGGTTAAGCTTAAAATTTGGACATTCTCCATTAACTTGCAGTCCAGTGATTTATTTTTAACATTTGTTATCTGCCTTCAGGATCGAGATAAAGCTGTCAAGGAACTGTAGTGGATGTGTGTGTGTGTGTGTGTGTGTGTGTGTGTGTATGTGTGTGTGTGTGTGTGTTGTTTCTGATGACCAGCTGTGTTTAGTCCTTCTTAAAGGTCAAAGGGAGGTCCCTTTTTCATCCCATCTGGCATATTTCTCACAAAGAACACACTGATATAAACACACATATTCCTCTTGTGCACTCGGTCTTGCCCTTGGATTGATTCCGGATTAATCAATGGGCCCTCACATATGATTCTGAGGGAGCACTGCCATGGGGGACCACACATTATCCATTTGTAGAATGAATTCCACAAACTGGACATGATTTATGTGCTGTGCAAGCTATACAGCTGAACCAAGCACAAACTGGACTCACGACATAGCTTCAATCCAATGGTCGATCACCTGCCTTTAGCCAACCTTTCTTAACACTGAAGGAAAACATTACATTTATATATCATTGCCCATAGACGCACTCAAAATGAGGAACACAGCAAAAAAAATCTCCACATGGCATGTAGAAAGAAAAGAAAGACAGAAACTGAAGATGGAAGGCAAAAAAATTCTTTTTGCTTCAACTAATCTGTTCCTCTTGAGTAGGAACCCTCCTCCCGCTGTGCCAGTCCCACATCATTGTCAGTCTGTGGAGTATTTCAGTCTGGATGATCGCGAATCACTCATTTCTGCTTCCTCTAACCTTCCTTATTTCTGTCAGTCTTTCCAATATTCATCTCCAGACTTTAATGTACAAAATTATTTTGGTTTGGTTTTCCCCATTTCTTTCTGTCCCCAAACCTAATTACTCTGCCCAATTTTAAGGGACAGCATTTATCATTTTCTATGTCACCATCTGAATTGAGGCCTTACTGTTTTATTCTTAAATTATTGTCAGAGTTTCAAACTTGGTGCTCTTACTTTCATTATGCTATCTCCATACCATCATTTATGATTTGAGCTGTATTTGTTGGGATGTTTGAATTTACTGAGATGATGGAAACGCATGTCACTCCTTGCTAAAAAATGTTTTAGCATTTAGAATGTTGATTTAATTAGTGAATCTCATCTCATAGCTTGCATTTTTAAAAGCAGAAGGGAATCTCTGGACAGAATGTGACTCTCACAGTACTAATGATTTCTTTCACTTAATCTCTTCCACATCTTATAATTGAATTGATTCTGACAGCTGAGCCATATTTTATGTTTACCCCATCATGCTTTGAAAAGCGGCTAAGAGTTTCTCAGGGAATCCAAGGTTGTGAGGATGTGTTCATAGTTATATAAATCAAGCACTTCCTTTACTCCACAATTTTAGGGAGTCTTCTTCTAATTAATCATTAATATCAAATAAAACTTAGTCTAAGATTGGATGATCCATAAACTACAATGTTCGAAAGAAAAAAATATTCTGTATAAAGGAAAAGCTATATTACATGCAATAATCATATAAACATCTATACAATGGGACTATTTTAATTAAAATCTAAACCCTGGTATTCTGAGGCAAAATCATAATTTATTTTAACTGAGAAATCAACCTGTCAGTGAAAAATCATCAGTCTCCATTGTTGATGTTACCGCTGTTATTCTATATGACAAACTGTTTAGAAGACATTTTATAATGCCTTATAATACTTAAATATATGTCTAAGAAGCAGGAAAAATAAAACTTTTTTAAGTATTTCAGTAGTGCAAATAACTCAAGGGCCTGATTCAAACTTATGTTTGCACTGCCCATGAAAAGAGCTTAGCAAAAGAAATCAAGAGGATAAGAATGAAGTGATTGCACATAAAATACTAAGGATTCAATAGTGTTGTTCGCAATTGGTAACTCTAGATTACAGTGATTATAGTTTATGTATAGCTTATAAAAAGTGATTTTCCACTCTATCATCGCATTTATCCCAGCAAAGTTTCAGCAAGTTTTTTGGAACCAGCCCATTCTCTTGAGAACCTTACAAACGTTGGAAGGAACCACTTACAAGTGATAGGGGAATGCTTTCACCCACTCTTTAAAAACAGTTAAGTTTTTGGCACATACTGATGACCAAGTTTATTTTATTGCTTTAAAAAGTAAGTTTTCACATCTTAAAAATTTACATTTTTTCACCAAAACAAAAATAACTTAGATTTGATCATTCAGATTTATAGTTTCTCTAAGCAAAATTGTTTTAATTTAGAAAACACAGTTCTCCAAGAGCTGCCCAGACCCAGTCATAATTTGGAGTGGTTAGTTTTAGAGTTGCCTTTCATCTCAAGTGTGGTCACATGGCCTTTTCAGTATATTTGCCTACTGTGCCTCCTCTCAGACAAATCCAAGTCACTTTTTTTTTGGCTGATTACTTTGTGTGCCTATGTATACATGTATACACATGCCATGTCTGTGAATACAATTGTACATATATATGTGTATTATTATATTACACACATAAGAGAGGGAGGAGAGAATGACTCAGAAACTTGTCAGTTTTTAATAAGAATATTTACCCCCTTTAAAAATTCACCAACTTAAGCATAAATTACATTTGTTTAAAATTTCCATTAATCTATATTTATAAGCCATATTTATTCACGGAAAGACTTTTTGCCCCTCTCTCCTTTTTTAAATCTGTTTTGTAAAGACAGAGGATGTAAGAATCAAACCTATATAGTCTGATAGAGTGGGCGTTGGTTATTTTGCCATTTGTTTTCAATGAGGACATTAAAATGACTAAAATTGCTCTTGGGTTTTTGGGTTCATTAATGATTTTGTGAACAACAGTTTTCTTCTTAAAGGAGAAAACATCATTTAGGGCTCAGTAGCCTCATCCATTGCTCAATGCACTGGAACAGCACCCAGCTGAGTCACGTGTCATTGCTCGTGGTCAGGAATGGGCATTTAGAAGAATAAAAAGGAGCCACTGATACTCTACAAGATTGTTTCAATGAATGCCAAGTCTTATAAACACAAAGAAAATTTGTGAAATAAGAGGCATATTTATAATTATTATCTTTGTTTCAATAAACACACTAAGATAACTTTCAGTCACATCAGCCACGCCTTGATGTCAGAGACATTTTCAACTGTGTTGCATCTGAAGTCTAAGCTTCTCATTTCTCTTGTGCCTGTGAATCAACAGGGGAGAATTCAAAACAGATCACACAGGGAGCATTTTTTGTGGGTGGCCTTGGAATTGGGGCAACAAGATTCACTCACAACCACATGTCGGACCTCTAGTGGCAAGGCAAAACTGTCCTGTTGTCCACGGTGGCAATGTTGCCAGCCAGTGCTGTGCCCTGCCCACAACTCCATCCATCCAAACAAGGAGATGTGGTTAGTGGGCTATCTGGGGCCTCAGTGGGAGGATGTAGGTTTGCTAAACAGTGGGAAGAGTAGTAAAGATGTTCATCATCGGGATACAAAGCAAGGGGTGAGGGTTTAGATTTGGAGCCATTTAGGCTGTGAGCAATTTTCATGGGGGTGGGCAATCCTGCTTCGACTGATTTTATGCTCAAAACTGAAATGTTGGGCCTCCCCGGTGGCACAGCGGTTGAGCGCTGCGCTGTGGAGCTGTCGGCAGCGGTGACGAGAGTTCGACGCCCAGCCGGGGAGGATCCCACATGGCGCGGCAGACCTCTCCTGCCTCGCCCGCTGCTCCCCTCAGCAGTGTATTTCTGATCTGCCTGTTCTGCTCCCTGCTCTGGCTCTGGTGAACCCTCTCACCGCCCCACGCCACTGGCCTGCACCCCAGCTTACATGTATAAATAAAAAAAAAAAAAAAACTGAAATGTTTATTTGAAGGGCACCATTCTAAATAAGTTTTTTAGTTTATTATTTATCTCATTAAATTTAATTTAATCAGTTAAGTAATAATAAAACCTTACTATATGAGAAAAGTCTCAGAAATAAAACATTTGAAAGAGGCTAACCACTCACATTCAAAATGCCCTACACATAAGTAATTATCCAGCTTCAAAAGAAAGGCTCAGAATGAGGTAGTGGACAAAGTGATGCCCAAACCTAGCAGCCATGGGTAGCTCTTCAGACTACAAAGTTTCTATTGCTGAGCCTCCCTGCTGACACAACAGGTTATAAGTCGCAGCTCTGTGAAGTTATCCAGAGCACGAGTTCGATCCCCAGCCAGGGAGATTCCCACATGGCGCAGCAAACCTCTCTTGCCTTGCCCGCTGCTTCCCTCAGCATTGTAGTTAGTCGATCTCCCTGTTCTGCTCCCCATTCTGTCTTGAGTGAATCCTCTCACTCCCTGAACCTCTGGCCTACACCCCAGCTTCTATGCATAAATACATAAATTTTAAAAAAGAAGAAAGTTACTATTGTTAGGTGTTCACACTATGAACCCAACACATTTCATTTGTGTTCTACAAGGAAACAAGTAAAAAACTAATAGCAATAGAAGAAGGAAAAATTGTATTTTGAGTCCAAAACAAAGTAATACATCTAAAGAGACAATAATAGCTGTGGAAATGCCCACCCTCTGATCCAGGGACTGTCTGGTGTGACGAGCTCGGTAAGAGGACTTGGGCTGGGACTCCTGACCACAAAGCTCTGCTTGGCCTGACGCGGGCTTTCCAGGCCAGACCATTTGCACCTACAATTTTACAGCCCCATCCCCACCCCCACCCTTTCCAAGAGATTACCTTGCTGAAATGGTATTCCTCCAAGAGATGGCATTCACTACTTTTCAGAATGCATTTTTACCGATAACTAAGACATAGAGCAAGTACATAAGGCTTAGGAAGTCTTCATAGCTCATCAAAATGCATCTGAATTTTGAAATATTACCTTGGGTCTGTGGCAGGCTGGGATAGGAAGAGAGACAGGAGGAACAAATTATAACCTTGACAGGAAATGTATGCTCTCTTTTTTACAGCCTTTACACATTTTCTTCCCATCTCTCTGCTCTACCTTTTCATTTTCAGGCACAGATACTAAACGATTTGACCTGCCAATTGGGAGACTTAGTTCACATTAGCTTGTCCCTGTCCGAATCCTTCTACCCTTCCATCTGCCTCATTAAAAACCATATCTATTTTATACTGGAGAAAGCACAATTAACTTGCTTTTCCCAGACCAGCCCCTAGCTGATGAGATGGCAGAGAAAGAAAAATACTTCCTAAATGATCATAGACAAAAAAGCAAACACACACACACACCAAGGACATGAGAGTTTTCAGTAATCATGCAAGTAAAAATGGGCCCCAATATCAACTGTGAACATCCCCTTCCTCCTTTGCTGCAGGTTCTTATGCTAGCAAAATGGAATTCTCAAATTTATTCTTTCTAGCAGGGAAATGGTTTGTCATACCAGGGAGGAGAATTTGGAGAATGGAGTAAAGAGGATAAGAAGAGAAGGAGTAAGAATTTAATGCTAAAATCAAAAAGTAACTGTCACTCTGCACTTTGATTAATTTCCCTTACTCTGATAAAAGCCTGGCACCTCAGGGTACTCATTGGAATGGCTGCTAAATCAGGTTCGGTTCAGAAAGCACATTAGCTCACCATAGGAGCCTCTCACTTCAGAGAGAGCTGTAAGGGTCCCACACAGCAGATGAGCTCCAGGTCAACATACACAATGCTTTGGCTGTGTTATGTCACTTCAAGATTTCAAAAAGGAAGAGAATCATTCCGTGGAAGTCCACTCAGTTGCCACTAGGTTCCCAGGTTGTCTGTAATTTTCTGATCATTGGGAGGGTCAACTGCCTTGGTCATAAAAATCTGAGAGCTTTAGAATTCCCAGGGACAAGAATATAGACCTCTTCAAAAATCCTCTTAAAAACACCTTTGAACCATTTTAGTTATTGATAGCTTTTGACAGAACAGAGCCGAGTGGCCTGGGCCATATAATAGGACAAAAGTTGATTCAGAGGAGCACCGTCTGCCCCATTATCTTCCTTCCCAGGTAGTAGTTTCCTGTGGTGCCAAGTGTTTGGTGGATGCACCATTTGGTTAGTGTTCTATTGCCTTACCAGGAAACATGCAGTGGAGTAACAATATAATATGCTTTCAGATATTGCAAATCTACGTCAGATAAACTCCCTCAGAAATTCATACCACAATTTTGGTGGTAACGACTGGATGGATTGGGTATTTCATGACCTCTTGGAGTTTTGTCTTACTTCCACTGTCTCATAGCTAGTAAACTCCCCATACTTTGATTTACTCATAAAAATGCTGAACAAACAAACAAACAAAAAAACAGCACAATATTGTCTAGAAGGACTCAGCAAATTTAAGAGACTTACCTGAGGTCATATGGATGGAGAGTGGCGGAGCCAGGAACTAATCAGCTCACAATTTTTAATGATAACTTTGGTGCTCTCTGGATTGAGGCCTACTACCTCCAACTTTTCTGCTTCTGAGAGGGTGAGGCCCTGCGCTCAGGCCTCACACACAGGACCACTTGTTCTGATCTCCAAGGGTGGGAATGCACTTTTTTACTGGGACATTTGTACCCCACCCCTCTCCTCTTTCTTCTTCCTCCCACTCTCCCTCCCTCCATCCTGTCTTCTTTTCTCCCACTCTCTTGTCTATTCATTCAATTACATAACTCATCTGTAATGAGTATCTGAGTACCCACAGTAATGTATATAATTACTAGATGACAGGAAGGCAAAAATCATACCAGTCACTTTGCCCATTTTTAAGGGTCAATTTAAGCTCAAATGTGTACCTGAGGACTTCTCTCTATTCTTAGAACTCCTTTTCTCTTGTAACTGCAATATGCAGTTGTAACTAGAAATATTTTGATTTTCTGAAAAGTCAGGGTTGATCAATCTCTACTCCATGTGTTCATATTAACTCCATAATGAGATTGTCAGATCCTCAATTAACAGGCATGCCTCTACCATTCTTTCTGTCTCCTATGGTGCTGGGCATATTATATTATATAGTTTATAATATGTGCTAAATAAATTCTCAATGGTTGATATATTAGTGCTCTCTTTGTCTCTACTATAATATGACAGGTAGATGGACCACTTCATGTCTAAATTCACCTACTTATTGTAGTTGTTAGTAACAGTCAGATTTTTCTTTATATTTTTTAGGGTAAGTCTTTTATGTAACCTGAAAGAACACCTGTATCTTGGATGTCTTCTGGGAGCTAATGATTTCAAAGTAATTTGTTGGAGCAATTTATTAGATTATCCTGTTTCATACACCTCATTCCATCTCTCTTTTTCCCTGGGAATAAAATACAAGTTCTCTTAACCTCCACAGAGAAGCTTTGGAGGAAAGTTTAGGAAATCAGAAAGGGCCCCAGTAGGAAAAGTAATAATTTCTTCACTACTTCTGGAGCACAGTTCTTACAAGTAATAATAATAACACCACATATGGAGTGCTTCATGGCTTAATATGATAAATAAGAGTACTACATCTTCTAGAACCTATACACAACAGCCCCCACAAATGAAAGATGATATACTATTCTCATTTCACAGCAAACTTAAATGATATTTCCAAGGTCACCTATTTAGCAAAGAGCCAGCAGGATCTAACTTAGGTCTCCTATTGCCACATCCTTTCTCATATGTATATTTCTACTATCAAAATAAATTCATTATGTAAAAGGTAATATGACTGAGATCAATATTTTCCGAAGTGTTTTCTAAATAATCATAGTTCCATGGGAGAATATAAACTGTAACAGAAAGAGAAGAAACCCAGTAAGCTTGAGAAGCACTAGGTTAAAAAATGTTAAATATTTGTCAGAGTATTTAACCTGACTGTATATTGTGTGTTGTGACCCTACACAAGTGTGCAGCACTTCACAGCTCTATCAGGCCATGGAGCATGGAGAACACAGCAGACATGTGTGCAGCATTTCAGAAACTTAATATGACCAAGGAATCATTCTATTGACCAGCAATTCTTGAGATCTGTGCTCCAGGACACATACTTTGGGTGATACTGACCTCTGTCGATGCTTCTTTTCTCCCTATGAAAGAGTTTCATACTGTGGATACTTGCAAGGTCATGTGTCTACATGAAATGAAACAATGCTATCACTGAAAATGGATCTTACTTCAACAGGATCACAAAAGAAAGTGCAAATATGTGATATTACACACTGTGGACATTTGAAATTGCATTCGGTACCTGATTTATTAATTTATTTTTACAACAGTTTAACTCATATAAAGCAGCATGTGATTTCTACCATTTAAATTTTATCAGTAAAATGATTCTTGTGTCTTTTAAACAGAAACTATTCTCTTCAGATATATGACTTGCATTTTGCAGAGAAAAACTATGTAATTCATACAGTTCATTACCACAATGGTAACAAGAATAAAAATCATAGCAGCTTGTAGTATATTATAAAACACATTTGAAAGTAATCCTTGTCAGTGTTGTGTTCTGATTAGAGAAAAAAAGTACTTGGTATTACAAACAAGCGGAAAGAGAGAAGTTGAGCCTCTGTACCCTATAGGAAGTACACATCAGGGATGTGCTTTTATGTTAAAGGAAATGTTAATAAAAGACCAAAATCTATCTTCAAATATTTCTTTCTGTATTTCCATGAATTTTAACTAGAAATGCTTAGGAAGGAAGATTTTATCAGCATTGATCCTAAGGTCCATTTTTTTCTGTATAAAGACCACAACCTCAAGCACCCACATGATAGGATCAGATTGGAGTTGGTTCAATTAATCCAAATACCTCCTTCCATGCAGAGTACTGATTATCAAAACTGAATCCATTGTGTCTTCCTCTGCTATCTGAGGAGCTGTCAGATAGCAATATCAAATAAAACAGAAAAAAAAAACAATTTAAACTCTTGCACTAAGCTAGCTCAGGTCCTAGGTAATACAAAATTATTGTGCATATTTTTCTGGAATTTGGGAACCTATCAAAAAATTGCAGAAAGGCATTTAAGGTATGAGGCAAGTAGATAAAGTAGAATTTATTAGTACATAGTGGCATAAATAAGGACTCTCTTCTATGTTCTTTTCCCCAATTATTATAGAACACCTGCCAACACCCAATATACATACAGAAATCTCCAGCAGAGAATGATTAAAAATAATTAGAACAGGTGTTTATCAGGCTGGGAAATGAGAAGGGAGACTTCAGATTATACATTGAAGAGAAGGAATACATTCTCAACCCCAGAAGTATCCTTGTATTCTGAGAAAACTTGGAAATGGAATAAAAAGTCTCTACTTTTTTAAAAAAAATTATATATATTTTACATCATTCTTCCTTTTGCACAATGCCTGCATTCTCCTTCCCGGCATTGTTCCCATAAAATTCCCATCACCAATTCACACAATCACCATTGTCCCTTGTGTTCTTCCCTCCCGTTTTGATCCCTCTCCCTCCTCCTCTCCAGCAGAGTGTCTCTGGTTAGTAGACACCTGTTGATTTTGTTTTTTAATTTATTGTAGTTATTTTTTTCTGATCCCTTTTTTGGCTCCCTTATATTCCTCCTATAAGTGAAACCATCTGATATTTTTCTTTTTCTTTCGGCTTATTTCACTGAGCATAATCCCCTCCAGCTTTAACCATGTTGCTGTGAATGAATGGCAAGAGTTTATCTTTTTTGGTTACTGAATAGTATTCCATAGTGTATATATACCACATCTTCTTGATCCAATCATCTACTTTTGGGCATTTGGTTTATTTCCACATCTCGCCTATTGTAAATAGTGCTGCAATAAACATAGGGGTGCACGTATCATTTTGGATTAATGTTTTTGTGTTCTTTGGGTAGATTCCTAGGAGTGGAATTGCTGTATCATATGGAAGCTCCAATTTTAGTATTTTGAGGAACTGCCATACAGCTTCCATAGTAGTTGGACCAGTTTGCATTCCCACCAGCAATGTAGGAGAGTTTCTTCTTCTCCACAGCCTCACCAAGTTCAGGTTCCAAGGTATGAAAACTTTTAACATTGACAGATATTGTATGCAAATATTTAAAAAAACTGGTGCCTGTGTATAAGAAGTCAGCTTAAAATATATTTTACACCAGTAAGAATGGCACATATTAAAAAAAACAGGAAACAACAAATATGGTTTTGATTTGCATTTCCCTGATTACAAGTGATGTTGACATTTTTTCATATACCTGTTGGACATTTGTATTTTCTCTATGGAGAAGTGTCTTTTCAGCTCGTCTGCCCATTTTTTGACTGGATTGTTTACAGTATTTTTGTTGAATTGTGTCAGCTCTTTGTAGATCTTTGTGGTCAGTCTGTTACCACCATTATTATGTGCAAAAATTTTGTCCCACTCAGTAGGATGTCTCTTTGTTTTGCCTAATGTCTCTTTTTCTGTGCAGAAGCTTTTTGGTTTGATGTAGTCCCAGCTGTTTATCTTTTCCTTTACTATCTTTGCTTTGGGGGGATGGGTCTTTGAAGCTCTTACTAAGATGTAGGTCATGTATACAAAATCAACACACAAAAATCAGTAGCCTTCCTATATGCAAACAATCAATCTGAAGAGGAAGAAATCAAGAAAACCATCCCTTTCATAATTGAAACAAAAACAAAGTCAAATACCTGGGAATAAACCTAACAAAAGAGGTAAAAGACATATACAAAGAAAATTAGACAACATTATTTTAAAAAATAGAAGACACAAAAAAATGGAAAGACATCCACCACTCACAGACTGGAAGAATTAACATTATCAAAATGGCCATACTACCGAAAGCAATTTACAGGTTCAATGCTATTCCAGTAAAAATCTCAATGACATTCTTCAAAGAGATAGAGCAAATATTGATGACATTCATATGGGATCTCAAAAATACTCATTTAGCCAGAGATCTCCTGACTGAAAAGAAGGAAAATGGAAACATAACCTGCCCAGACTTCAAACTATACTACAGAGCCATAATAATTAAAACTGCATGGTACTGGAACAAAAATAGACACACAGACCATTGGAATTGAATAGAAAATCCAGAAATAACCCACATGTTTACAGACAACTAATCTTTGATAAAGGTACAAAAATATGCAATGGAGGGAGCAAGGACAGTTTGTTCAATAAATGGTGCTGGGAAAACCGGATGGCTACATGCAAAAAAATTAAGCTAGACTAATACTTCATGCCATGCACAAAAAAAAAAATTCAAAATGGACAAAAGTCTTGGACATAAGACCTGAAACCGTAAAATATATAGAAGAAAATATAGGCAAAAAGTCTCTTTACTACTCAAGTCCAGTGAAACAAAGTCCAGATGCATTCAAGAAGGTGAGGGATATCAAATCATACTTGTGGGCTTCCAAGAGGTAAAAGGATTAAAGCACAGTGCAACAAATTAGCATTCATTCTAAGAGAGAAATCTATTAGCCTATTAGCCTTCTATGTCCACAAATGGAGGTTAGAGATAGAAGTCATAGATCTTATCCGATATAATCTACCGCTATCAGAGAATGTTCATGCCGGTTTTCCAAAGTATGAAAACTTTTAACATTGACAGATATTGTATGCATATATTTTTTAAAAACTGATGCCTGTGTATAAGAAGTCAGCTTATTTTTTTTTTCACTTAGAAAATTGGTTCAAGAATAAGGACTAACACTTCATCTTGACTTCTTGTAATATTTATTTATTTGTTGTTTAATGGTTTACAGTTTCTTCTCTCTCCTTTTGAAATAAAAACCATGTCAGTAGGATCCATCTCTGATTTTCATTTCAGGTTTCTCAACCTCTATCACGTGCCCCAAGAATTGTTCAGTATATGAGCAGTGGATGAACAATAGACAGACAAATGAAATTAATAATAAATAAGTTGATGCTAGAGACTGTGTCTCAAACATTTACTCTGAACATTTTCCAAGTAATTATAAGCTAATAGATCTAATTTAACCAAGACTTATGGTAAATAAAAATTGAATTTATTTAAAATCTGTTTTATTTTATCATAAATTATGTAAAAACAACTGAAAATAAGGCATTTTTTAGTTTTGAACTGAATTTTCTGTTATATAGAATGTGTGCAATACTCTAAATAATATCCTAAATAGTCTAAAATTTTCCCTTTATAAATCTATGAGAGACAACTATCTTTAATTCTGAGCAGGAATTACAGCACTTATCTAGCTAGACATGGACATTTTCAGTGAACTTTCCTAGTTAGTCTAGCTACCCTCTAAACAAGTAGTTGAGTAACATCACAATTTAATAACACTGCATGTGCCATGTGCCATTCTTGCTTCAGATGTTGTATTCTCTCTATCCATTCACTGATTTTCTATTTAAAATTCAGTAAAGTTGGGGCCTCCCTGGTAGCGCAGCGGTTGAGCGCTGTGCTGTGGAGCTGCCAGCAGTGCATACAATGCGAGTTCACCGCCCTGCCAGGGAGAATCCCACATGGTGCGGCAGACCTCTCCTGCCTCGCCCACTGCTCCCCTCAGCAGTGTATTTCTGATCTGCCTGTTCTGCTAGCCACTCTGTCTCTGGTGAAACCTCTCGCCACCCCACACCTCTGGCCTGTACCCCAGCTTGTATGTATAAATAAATAATTATTTTTAAAAAATTCAGTAAAGTTGCAAAATTCTATGAATCACAGAACCATTCTATGAACCTATTTTGTTACATTAGAAATGAATAAAGGTCAAGTCCCTTATCGCTCAATTACCCTGGTCAACAGTGAGATCATAACTGACTTAAAAAGGCCCTAATCTGTAGTATCTTGGTGTGCTGGACAGGACTATAACCCTGAAATTTTTTTATTAGCCCTTGTTTTGAAAATATTTCATATTATTCATTTTATATGTTTCACTGTGTAAATTTATCCAGTAGGACTGCAACAACATCCTCAGTCAGACTAGAATGATGTAATATTGCATCCCATTGCATAATATCATCATGTACACATCATCCAGAGTTGATTGCATCATTTTCTGATGCAATGCAATACTACAGCCAGACGGCTGGCTGAAATGAGCCGATGTCAGCGGTGCACTATGGAAAGCCCTGTCAGAAAGGTTGAGCATTGAAAAGATTTCAGACTTTGTGCAAGACAGTTGAAGCTACTGTTCCATAGAACTGTTATGATTGTATCCATTTAGGCACAATACAGAACAGTAATGCCCTGAAACTGCGTTCATAGCGTGGACAATTTCTGCTCTATTTGTGGGGAAGTGACATTTGCCAACCAGAAGAAAAGTATCACTTCTCAAGTGAAGAAGGCTTATCATCTTTACTTCAGATGCAAGGTTGGTGACCAAGACAAGCCTTGGACCCCGCATAGATGCTGTGCTACATGTACAGCACAGCTTTCACAGTGGCTAAATGGCAAAAGACCATGAATGCCATTTGCAATCCCCATGGTGTGGAAAGCCAAGCAACCACATAAAAGACTGTTACTTCTGCTTGGTTCTTCCTCTTTCCAGCGGAATAACAAAGCAAAAGAAGTCGAGAATAGTCTACCCAAACATTCCATCTGCATTGAGATGACCGGTTCAACAACCTGCTGCAGGGTGATGCGAAACAAGCATGGAATGCTTTTCGCCTAGTGTCTACAAACTTTCTTGGGAATGTTAGGGCAGAAAACTACAAGCAACTAGTAGAAGACATGCAGATACAGTATCAGAAACTTGGCTGTAATATGTCTCTAAAGATCCACTTCCTTCATTCCCTTTTGGATTTCCTCCCTGAAAACTGTGGTATGGTTAGTGATGAACATGGCGAATGTTTTCATCAAGATATTGCATCAATGGAACAAAGATACCAGGGAAAATGGTCCACTACAATGCTGGCTGACTACTGCTGGACACTCCCCAGAGATGCTCCTGAACAGCTGTACAAGAGACAAGTGAAGAAATCTCAGAAGTAGTCTATGACTTGATTTTTTACAGGTATTAACTGTAGGCCTATTGCTATTGGCATGCATTTTGTGATGTAAACATCCATTTATTGCATATTACAAAAAAAATAGAGCCAAAATTAGAATTTGACTGTTATATTCGTGTTGAGCACATACAAATGGATAGGAAATGACTAATTTTATTTCAGTGATATGACTTTTGTAAAAATTTGTTGACCACTGTTATGGAGAAACAACTTTTGCCTGGTCCCACTGGTTGATATTATTTAATGATTTTAGTCTTTCTTAGTCCTCAAAGCAAGAAAAGCACTTGAAAATATTAATGTCATCTGTCAATTGTTTTTAGGTATCTTCCATCCCCAGTCCACACACAAATGTGTCCTGTCAAAGCAGGGCTGTGAAAGAATGGAATTGGCGCTTGCTTGCTGCATCCCTTAAGTCTTTGGGGAAATCCACACTAATTTGTTTACTGCAGCGGTGAATATTTCATATACATCAAGACACACTTGACATGATACACACATATTCAAAAACATGAAATATAATTTCTCACTTGAGGAAAAAAATTGATTCCTTTATCCTGTGGATTTATAGTTGCTGTTTTTCCCTAGTATGTCATCTAAGGGTTTAATCGTAGCATATGTTTTTTTCATGAAGACTGGGAGTTTCATTAGACAAAACCCCAGGTGAGCTATTAAGTATTTTATTAGATGTACTTTGACTATGAAAGCAAAAGGCAGATTTGCAAAAACTGTAAGCAATACTATGTAATTCTTGTAACAAGGAAGGGTAATTAGGAGCAATTTTTATTGTTTTAAGGATGGCTGATAGGAGGTGATGGTAAAAATCAATTATCAACAGAATAACTCCAAGTACAAGGCCCAAATGTTTTTATCATTCTTAATTTATGTTTCTTAAATACATAAATATTTCTTAATGTATGCTTCATAAGTACACAAAGACACAGTGAGAGCCTCCAACTTGGTCTCCTACAAAGCAGGTACTTGTTGGTGGCTCTGTTTCATTTGAGTGTTTTATACTGAGTTAAATGTTCCCCAAGCATAAAAGGTGTGGCCCATCATTCTATAACATATGCAGTAGAGCCAAAACATTACAGTGACCCAGAGTCAGTCGCAAGGAAGATGAAGTCTGCATACAGTTTTTATTTTAGCAAAAAGTCAGTCCTCACCTTTCATGTATACATCTTTTTTAAACGCTCTTTTAGCCCAAGGGTCTTTTCTTCTCACTTGCACCAATTTCCTTTGCGGGTTGGCCTTCCGTTTCAACTGAGTTATTTTGATGATAATGTTTCCTTTAAGATGATTATTTGTTTAAAGTTCAAGCTAATAAAAGTAACTTATCCTATTAAAAATATTCTGGGGAGCAGAACAACATTTTAGGATGTTAATTGCTCATGTTACCAGTCATCCATGAAACATATGCTGAAAATGCTCTAAAAGGTTCCAAAATGTCTCCTGCAGCTATAAATCTTTTACAGGTACAATTATGTGGGAACAGGAATAAGAAAAAGTGCATCCAACATCTGGAGTCAGATGGTTTACTGAAGTAAAATTACAAAATTAAATTTAAATGAACTTGATTAAAAGTGGGGGGACCCAATTTAATATGGACATTCATCATGTCCTTATTGAAGTTTCCTGTAGCACTGGAAAAACACAATAAGGTCTGAACAAAAAAGTTGAATAAAGCCTCTAGTGGACTGTGAAAAGATGACCAAAGAGAAACTGTCAGGCAGAATATATTCTCTTTTTCTCCATGTTATTTTAACGACATAGAATACCCAATTGCTTTGGCAAGACAGTACCAATCAAGAAACTGAGCTTAGAAACTAATCTGTTTGAACCATCGCTTCTGTTTAGAGTTCCATTGTGCCTATATCATCACTTATGAATGATGATTATTAGGCTTGGTTTTTAATTCAATGTTACAAGATTAAAGACTCTCTAACAACAAACAGGCTGTCCCCCAAAAAGAGGTCCAAAAGGAGAGTGCTAATTTCAAAGCATCTGGCCTTAGATTTTTATTCTCTAAAAAAAAAAAAAAATTATCAAAATATTGACTTCCTGTAATATTTTGATTATGAGTTCATGTTGGCCAATGATTAGATTTGGTCTGCCTTGTTCTTAAACAGTATGCTTAGTTCTGTACTTTGCCTATGTGCCAAGGAAGACATGCTAGGAAATAAAATCACATGTTCATAATTAGATGAAAACATTAGCATCTTATTTTATTAAATGGATCAACAGATTTTAGAAAAGATAGTCAACATTATTTGGTAAGTTTTCATGCCTTGGTGTCCTACATGCCGTGGACATTTGATTTAAGAAACTTCATACCATCAGTTGACACTTAATTCCCATCATGTCATCTTTTCCTTCTACCACATAGTTTTGTCATATATGTCATTAGCACCTTTCTTTTATATCCTCTGTATCTAAAAAAGAGACTCCTAACACCTCTCTTGCACAACTACAAAGCTAAGCTAATATGCTACACATTCACTAGTTGAGTTGAAAGTGGAGGCAAAAATACATAAGCAGAAAGATGCAGCAAACATTTGAGGAGATAAGAGAAACATAAAACACAAAAATGAATCAAACACTTGAGGCTGAAACCAATGAGCAGATGATAAACAAAACAATATTAATACGTATTTGCTGAGTACTGACTCTTTATAAGTAGTGCACTTTCAAATACATTAGAACAGTAAACACAGCAACCAACGAGGTTGCAACGAGGACATCAACACTTGTATGGCTTCGTCAACATTGTGTGGCTGGTAAGTAGCAAAGCCAGAATTCATATGCCAGGCCTTTGGTGCCACATCCCAAGTTCTACCACCGTGCCTCAGAAACTGTGGGTGGTGGGAAACATATTAAGAGAGATTAAGGCGTATAACAAGATTAAATATTATCTTGGACTGGAGATAGAGAAATAACCAGTGGTGCAAGTAAGAATGAATAATGAATAATTTTAACTGTTAAGAAAAGTCCATTCATCTAAATCATGTATTCTTTGCTGACTCATAGTATTTGCTTCCCATAAAAAAGTACAAAGGTATTACACTTTAAAAGCCTTGAAATAACTCTACATTGCAGGAAAAAAGCCCACAATTTTATGCTTCATGATAAACCCAATGGTATGATGATCTGTGTCACTGATTGTGATTTCATTCTAGTCATAGTTATTTCATACACACACACACACACACACACACACATATGTGTGTGTGTGTGTGTGTGTTTTTGTTTTCATTTTTGTTTTTCAGATAAATGGTTACCCTTAAGCCACAAACAGAAAACAGCTTTTCCTTTTCAGAAATATTGGGTCTGAGGGACTTTAGTCCAAGGAAGGAAGTAACCATCTAATATTCTTCCAAAACCTGTATGAGTATTATATTTCCTCTCAAAATAACGTTAATTTTAAAAGTGTCTTTGAAAGTGGAAAACTGAAGAGTCATTTAGGATTCAGCAGCAGTTCTCGAAGTCAGTTGTACAGAGAAAGAAAGTTGGGACAAAGGAGGTCACCAGGATTTGCAAAGCACACGCCTTCACTCAGACACGACATGCAAGACGAGCAAAACTTGAGTGATGGGTGTTTTAGAGAAGGAACAGAGTCACAGAACACAGTCCTAGAGAAGATGAGAGGAACTGAAGGAAGAATCATGTGGATGGTTATTCATCCACTTACTGCATCAAGGCTGGAACAGGTTGGAGGGAAAAAATGGGGAGAAAAGAAGGGGTTTACAAACAGTTTGGTAGAAAAGAATTGGCGTACAGTTCCCACAAGGCCGTCAAAGTACAATAGAGTTCCAGGTGGCCCAAATAATACAACATTCTTCTTACACAGGAATTTAAAGGAGATGGGGAGAAGAGTCTTCTGATAAAAGATGACCCACAGGAATGATGAATTGAGAGGAAGCAGCCTTTGCAATGTAAGGTCAGATCACCAAAGGACACTATTGGCTCAGATTAAGTAAGCACCTCTGTGTTCTGAGTAATACCATTCTTTGGAATGAGAATTATCTCCTCATCAAATTCAAGCAGGAATCTCATAACACTTCATGCTCTTGGAAAGGTGTATCTCACCATCCTTAAATCTTGCACTCAACTCTCCTCGCCCTCCTTCCCCACAGCCTCACCACTGCCATCTGTGGGACCAGGAGGACAACTCTCATCAGCCTCTGTATTTCAGTGACTGTCATCTCTCTTCCCTCCACTCTAATGCTGATAAAGACTTGTTCATTACTTTTGACCCCAGTCAAGGTATGTCTCTCCATGTCAGCACAGAACCGTATCCACTCCTCTCATGAGGATCATTGCTGCATGCTCCCAGAGATCTTCCCACTTAGGTTTTTCTGCCCACCCAGCATATTGCCTCCCACTCTCCACACAGCAGCCATTATGATCCCTGTGAAAATGTAAGTCAGATCAATCATCACAGTACTCCATTCAAACCCTCCAATGGGTTCCCATCTCAGGCATTCTATTATATAAGGTCCCTACAGAGCTGGCTCCATATTGCCTCTCTTAGCAGCTCACCCTCTTTCACTCTGACCCAACCTTAATAGCCTCCTTGCTTTTTTTCAAATATGCCAGATACTCTCTCCTCTGAGACTTTACTTACTATTTTTGCAGCCTAGAAAATCTTACCCCAGATATCAGAAATGCTTGCTCCCTCATTTCCTTCAAGTCCTGTTTTAAAAGGTCTTTATATAGAAAATGTTTGGTAGGCTTCTATAAAATTCAACCCCACCCCATCTTGTGGAAATTCACATTTCCTTTTCTATTTAATTTTTTTTCTCCATGGTATTCATCTATATAAAAATATACATACATGCATATACAGAATATTTATAAACTATGCACTTTAGATTTTTATCTTGTTCATTGCTCATCTCCTCCACTAGAAAGTAATCTGTGAAGGCAGAGACTTTATGTACTAGGTTTACTTCAGTATCCTCAGTACACCAAAAAATGCCCCAGCAAAGCCTAATTGGTGCTCAATAAATATTTGTTCAGTGAATGAATCAACAAATGACTATGTATGAATAACTAGAGAATACAGAAAGTTATAATATCTTTCATAAGGGCAATTAATATTTAGAGATGCTTTTACTCTGAGATGTCCTGTTTTTTAAGTCAGGATTTCAGGGGAATCCTAAGATGCAATAGTTGTTATGGTGGTGCCATGGCAATATAATAATACAGCTTTATGAGCAACACAAAAGCCCCAAGAATTAAAACAAATCCTTGAACAATTCTAAAACAATCATGTGTGCACCACCAAGAAAGCAGGGGATGGAATGTCAGAGTGTCTTGTCTGGTGTTGACAAGCATACTTATATAATTTGCTTCTTAGTCTCCTTGTCCTCTACACTTCTTCCAAACAAACAAAATTTGTATTTTTAAGCATTTAAAGTGTTTATCATGATATTTGTGTCTTTACAATGTATTTTTACAAAGTATCTTTAGATTATAATTAGAATTTTATAATCTTTTGCAAATGGTTAAGACACAAAAAAAGCACATTATAAAAAAAATTATCTCTCCGTTTCTCCCTCTATTCAGTAGAATCCTGTAAGGATATAAAAATTGCAGTTTATCAGAGGCTCTCAATATGTTCTAGTTTTCCCTAAGTCACTGTGCTCTGATGCTATTTTATCAGATGCAAAACTCAAAATTAAAGAAAATTCATTTTTTGCTTTATTACACCAAAAATATCTGAGTGATAGATGGAATCACTGCAGATTGGGTAGTTTTCTGGCTCCTATTATTATTTATGGGCTATTTTGTACTGCTACTAAGTAATAATAGATGTCTGGAATACAAAATACTTGCCATTTTGTGGAACTTCAGCGAAATGCTAATGATAGTAGCTCACATTTTAGACACCCTACTTGAGTTTCTGTCAATTTCCATCTTTTCAAGATCCCATTATTAGAAAAGGTCCTAAGGAGCCCCCTTTGCTGATTATATCTCACCTTCACTTTAACTTTGAGGAGAAGTAGAGGTCAATAATTGAAAAGAAAATTACATTTTGAGTTGGGAACACTGGAAATAATAGGAGAAGTATCCAGATCAGCCAGATCCCAAGAAAACTGATTCACTAAGCTGTTAGTAGTATGGTCTGCTGTAGTAATTAAGAATTATAATTTTCAGGTTAATTAGGTCAGTTGCAAACACATGGAAATCTGAATGGATTATTTTGTGATAATATTTCCCATACTTTATTTCTATCTTATTCTCTTAGTCTCTCAGATTAATCTCAGTGCTTTCTTATTTCAAAAATGTTTAAACAAGGACCTAACATGAGGACATAATGGACTACACTCAGGCTGAAGAAATCATTAGTTACTTTTGTTCTCTTAGGAGAATACACTGGAAGGAATAAGAGTGGATTGTAAGAGTCAGAAAAAAATAAAAATTATGTTGTCATGCTGTTGGGGGTCTTGGAACCAAGAATGAAGATGGCAGGGCACAGAGGTAAGTAGTTCCAAAATGGTGACGTTTTGGATGGTGTTGAAATGTTCTTCCTTAAAAAAGTAAATGAAATGATACTCTTGGTTGTTATCTCATATGTTATTCAATTTTTCTTACCCATATCCATTATGTTAACATTCTAGAACTCTGGATAGAAATTTAGATCACTGTGCTTACTTAATTAATCCATTATTCATAATCTTTGATTGCTTTTAACATTAGTATGTGAACTTGGAGCTCTGGAAGACTCTGTAACATGTAATTGTTGGAATTTACTGTTTGTTATCTAAATGATGTTTTCCAACAATCACTGCTTTATTTTAAAAGGACGTGTGACCAAGAGTTCTTTGCAAGGGCAAAGACTACAGAGTGTTCACATAAATTGTGTCTTTTGACCTGAGACATTTACCCCCCAATTCATATTGATTGTCTACAACATTTGTAATGAAACAGTCAGAGAGTAAACTTAGGCTATGGGAGTGTGTTTGCCTTAGATATTAAACACTTAAAGCAGAATTTGTGGAAGCAAAGGGCTGTGGGTCAACAGCCAAAAAAAAACCCCAAACAAACAAAACACTGGATTCTAAAAATGTAAAGGTGTCTCTGAAGTGTGAAGGAGAGGAGAATGCTGGGGATGGAGCAGAAAGAAGGTAAGGGGCATGGAGATATGGAGAGAATCTGATTTAGTAAAAAGTATACATCGCAAAGAATTAAAGGTAGGTAGGTGTGAGAAAGGCACATTCACTTCCAAGCTCAACCCAAGGACCCTCCCCCACACCCCCATCTTGTTTTGCTGCTGCTGTTGTTGTTTTGTATAGAAGAACTGGGCTGTAGGCCAGAGGTTCAGGGTGACAGGATTCACCCTAGACAGAGTGGGGAGCAGAACAGGCAGATTTTACTGAAATATACTGCTGATGGGAGCAGCAGGTGAGACAGAAGAGGTCTGCTGTGCCATATGTGGCTAGCTCCCAGGCCAGGGATTGAACTCAGGCCATAGCAGTGATAGCACTGAGACTTAACCCTGAGGCCACCAGGGAGACCTTCATCTTGTTAACAGGGATTTCATTGTTTCTAATCTATCCTGTGCTCCCTTTTTGGAGTAATTCTATGTCACAGAAATTGGGCATCACCAGTATAAACACCAGGGACAGGTTCAGATACAAGACAGAGACAGTGATAATAAGTAACTTTTGTTACTGTCATAATGAGAAAAAAACAAGTATATTAGTGCTCAGAGCAACTGTAAGCCTTTGATCAAAACAATAACATCTATGATTTTTTTAACATAACTTTCAAATCAGACAAGTGCTATTCATAAGGAATCAATTTCCTAGCAATAATAAATTTTGTGTAGTGATTTTAAGTTCTTCAAAGTATTTCCCATTTATTATTTTATCTGGTAAATTTACAGCAGAGTGTAGTGAGTACTAATCCCATTGTATAGATTAAAGTCTAGGAAAAACTTCTCTAGCTATAGCAGTTATGGTGTTAGGGTTTGGGTTTAGCTCCACTGATTCCTAAATCATTACTCTTTCTACATTGCCACTCTGCATCTATGGATTATTTCTTGAGCAAGCCTAGCTAGTCAAGAAAATAGTCTCCTGTTGTAGAAATGATGTAGGATTTAGAATCATCTAGTTCTCTGCAGAAATTAGGAGCTCGAAGGCTAGTTTCAGGAAAGCCTATATCCCAAATGGCTCAAATCAGTTTATCTTAATCTTGGGTTTCTTTGGTAGATTTTCACTCTTGATAACAAAAGTCATAAGTTGATATACAGAACTCATATGAAACTATGATTTCTGTGGTCCAGAAGTGAGTTATTTGTTGGACGACTTCCACAGAGGCTTAATAGGCTGGCTCATTAAGACTAATCACTCCTCTGACTTTTTTTTTCCTCCTCAAATCGTTCAGACTTCAGAATTTTAAAAAGCGTTATTCAGCTTAGTCTGGGCCTTCTGATATCTGAGCTTTAATGACTATCCAAGTGGGGTTTATCTTGAATTCCATGAATATATGAGAAACCACGATTTACGTATGGTAGTTCCTAGAAAGCATATCTAAATAATGAAGTAAAACCTCAAACTCAAGTGCAAAGTAACTTAATTTTTAAGAGGAATACAGTCCTCAGATAAAATAAATCATAATTGTACATTCATTTACTTTTATAAGTTTGAAAGTGTGAAGTTGTATCGTCAGTTCCAGGTATCAGGTTAAGCAATGCACCTTCCAGGCTATTTTACAACCATTCTTCCATTGTTCCATAAATAGATTATGTGAATACAAGTTGTTAAGTTAAAAGTTACTGCAATAATATAACTGAATAAAGCAGCAGGGAAATTTGAGAAGAATATTCTTAGAAAACTAAATATAAATGCTGAGTTGCCAAAACATATCTTTGAAAATTCACAGATACATGCCCATGAATAGCAAACAAAAATGGACAATAGGTTGGCAAAATGTCAGTTTTTTTCTATGTACCATGGACCGGCTACAAGGTCACATAAAAATAAAGAACCAAACATACACACAAAATACACTAAAACAGTAGCCCCTAGAGAACTAAATGTGCTAAACATAGTCTCTCTCTATGAAGAATGGGTTCAATGAGAAGTTGACTTGGAATGGACATTAAGAGTATTATTACTGAATTCAATTTACTAAATTCAACAATTCAGGGTCCAAGGCATCTACCTGGGGTCCCAGATGATCTTGTTTGAGTCCAGTTGACCACTCTGTGGTGCATTGTCTACTTCATATCAAAAACATGTCCAGAGACCAATTCTTTTGAATAAAATATGAAATGTTTAATGATTACTTTAGTCGCTATTATATTTTGGCCTCAGATCTAGAAGTGTGTGGGTAAGTACAAATACACACACAACTTTTTTCAATATGGTCTTCCAATAACGCAATTTGCTATCCCTCTGCCAACATCTTCATTGTTATAACTCCCCTTTTAAGAAGCATCCCACAACTGAAACTCTGTACAGCAAGCATCCAGTATATATCACCACACCACCAACATCAGATATTAGTTTTATGCAATCTCTCATCTTAATTCAGATTTGATTCTTTCAGAAATGCAATCTCTTGAGCCCTGTTAAAAGCATTACTGCCCAAGGTACTAAAAACGGACTCTCTTCCTCCTTCTTTCTCTCCAACAATCCTCAACATTGGCTCTGATAGTCACACCTCTTCTGATTAAAAACAGTTTCAAAATGTTTAAAATGGAAACCATTTTCCCCTCTCGGTCCAATTGTGCAGAAATTAAAAAAAAAACAATTTGATATTACATGTTAGTTTGCCTATGTTCTCTGATCCCAACAATGCTAGATTCAATATTTGTGGAGTATAGATTTCTCTTGTATGTACTATGGTTTTGCAAGGTAATTTTAGAGACCTATATGGTCAAAAACTATTTTACCTAAACAACTTCAGTTCCATAGCTAGTACAAAAAATTCAGAGCCCAGTAATATATAAAATCCTTCATTTTTATATCTTTAAATCTTACCACTGCAAGCAAATGTGAAAATCCTTAAATTGCTGGCCTCAGTGTTCCCATGTCAACTGGCACATGCTCAGGTTGGAGATCCTGCCAAGAGTCAAAGGAAAACATTTATGAGACAGAGCCTGATGGACGATTATTTTAATCCTGCATGTCCAGCACTGCCTGCAAGCTTGGTTTATGAATGCCTGCTGCAGCTTTAATGATAAGACCTCTTAAACAGAGCCGAATGCAGTGCACCAAGAGATTTTCATTTTTTTCCCTGCCCTAAATAAAAGACTGATCACTGATCTTTGCCTGCAGGTCATTCATGAATACCAACAGGAAGAATAACAGCACACTGCATGGGTGTTTTAATAAACTGCAATAGGGACCATTGTTTCTGTGGAAAAGAAAAGACAATGATACAGTCTTGATGCAGCATGTACCAACATGACTAAAAGCCTGTGAGTATTTTATGGGCCAAACATTACACAGCCCGGGGCACCTGGATTTTGACTGCATGGGTGTCACAGTGAGTACAGGCCCCCAAGAACACCTTAATCTCTTATTCCAAGGAAGCTGCCAAGTTATCTCTATTTTTCAGGGTTGAAATTTTGAAAGCTGAAATGGACTAGATTCTATGCAATCTGAAAATGATATTGCTCTGATCACACTCCTGGAATAAAGGAATGTGAACCCAAAAGTGGTCACATAGAGGCACAAAAAGTATGCGCCCATTAGGAAACTTGAGAATCGAAAACCTGAAGACAGGAGGGTGAAAAGTAGCTGAATGTATATTACCAGGAGATCCCTAAAGATAACTAAAGCAGCCTAGGTCTTGAATGAATAGACACTTTGGGGTTGTAGGCTGTTGTTCACTGGTTTGTGGTGCTGGGGTAGAGATTTCAAGTGATCAGAGTAGCTCAATAACTTGGTGGAAAAGTAAAAAATGCAAGTAATTATCCATTCACTTGATTACACTGGTCAACATTGAGATCGTTACTGACTTAAAAAGGTCCTAATCTGTTGTCTCTTGGTGTGATGAACATGAATATAACCCTGAAAATTTTTTATTAGCTCTCATTTTGAAGATGTTTCATACAATTCATTTTACGTTTCACCATATAAATTTATCCAGTAGGACTGCAACAACATCCTCAGTCAGCCTAGAATGATGTAATATTGCATCCCATTGCATAATACCATCATGCACACATCATCCAGAGTTGATTGCATCATTTTCTGATGCAATGCAATACTGCTGCCAGGAGGCTGCTGAAGTAAGCTGACATCAGCAGCACACTATAGAAAGCCCTGTCGGAAAGGTTGAACAATTAAAAGATTTCAGACTTTGTGCGAGACAGTTTAAGCTACTATTCCATAGAACTGTTATGATTTTATCCATTTAGGCACAATACAGAACAGTAAAGCCTCGAAACTGCATTAATAGCATGAACAATTTCTGCTCTCTTTGTGGGGAAGTGACATTTGACAACCAGAAGAAAAGGACACTTCTCAAGTGAAGAAGGCTTATCATCTTGACTTTGGACGCAAGGTTGGTGACCAAGACAAGCCTTGGGCCCCACATAGATGCTGTGTTACATGAACAACACAGCTTTCACAGTGGTTAAATGGCAAAAGACCATGAATGTTGTTTGCAGTCCCCATGGTGTGGAGAGCACCAAGCAACTACAGAAAAGACTGTTACTTCTGCTTGGTTCCTCCTCTTCCTGGAGGAATAACGATGCAACAGAAGTCAAGAATAGTCTTCCCAAACATTCTGTCTGCATTGAGACCAGTTCCACATGATGAGGGACTTCCTATTTTAGAACCTCCAGCAGAATATTCTCTTGATTCATCTGATGAGGACAAGGGTGAGCCGACCTGTTCTTCTCCTGTTCCATCAGCATGCAGTGATCCAGATTTTCACTGTGGTGCATCATCAACCCCATACAGACTACCACAGGAAGAACTAAATGACCTGGTTCGTGATTTGGACTTATCCAAGAACAGGGCAGAATTGCTAGGATCAAGAATCCAACAATGGAATCTTCTAGAAGAAGATGTCACAAGTACTTTATATCGAAAGCACCACCAGCAGGTGGAGCCTTTCTTCAGAAAGAAAAGGACTCTGGTATTCTGTTCCGATATTGAGGGCCTCATGAATGCCTTAGAGATCACTCACGACCCACAAGAATGGAGACTATTTCTAGACTCTTCAAAACTTAGTCTTAAGGCTGTGCTTTTGCACAATGGAAACTGACTTCCATCTATTCCAGTAGCACATGCTGTCCACATGAAAGAGATATACGATAACATAAAGCAGCTACTGATTTCCATTGAGTATAACAAGTACAGCTGGCACGTCTGGGGTGATTTGAAGCTAGTTGCCCTTTTAATGGCACTGCAGCAGGGATATACAAAATACATGTGTTTCTTATGTGAGTGGGATAGCCGAGTAAATGAAGTGCACTACTTGTGGAAGAAATGGACTCACAGACAAAATGTAGCAGTTGGAGAGAAGAGTATGCAGCACCCAGCTCTGGTCAAGGCTCACAAAATCCTGCTACTACCCCTTCACATCAAACTAGGTTTGATGAAGAATTTCGTGAAAGCCATGGACCGGACCTCACCATCTTTGCGATACCTGCATGAAAAATTTCCTAGACTTAGCAAAGCAAAGATTAAAGAGGGAGTTTTTGTGGGTCCTCAGATTTGAGAGCTCTTCAAAGATGACCGGTTCAACAACTTGCTGCAGGGTGATGAAAAACAAGCACAGAATGCTTTTCGCCTAGTGTCTAAAAACTTTCTTGGGAATGTTAGGGCAGAAAACTACAAGCAACTAGTAGAAGACATGCTGATGCAGTATCAGAAACTTGGCTGCAATATGCCTCTAAAGATCCACTTCCTTCATTCCCATCTGGATTTCTTCCCTGAAAACTGTGGTATGGTTAGTGATGAACATGGCGAACGTTTTCATCAAGATAGTGCATCAATGGAACAAAGATACCAGGGAAAATGGTCCACTACAATGCTGGCTGACTACTGCTGGACGCTCCCCAGAGATGCTCCTGAACTTCTGTACAAGAGACAAGAGAAGAAATCTCAGAAGTAGTCTATGACTTGATTTTTTACAGGTATTAACTGTAGGCCTATTACTATTGGCATGCATTTTGTGATGTAAACATCAATTTATTGCAGATTACAAAAAGAACTAGAGCCAAAATTAGAATTTGACTGTCATATTCGTTTTGAGCACATGCAAATAGATAGGAAATGACTATTTTTATTTCAGTAACATAACTTTTGTAAAAATTTGTTGCCCAGTGTTACCATAGTTTTTTTGTTTGTTTGTTTTTTTGTTTTACATTCAGATCCAATGTATTTTGAAGTTAAGAAATATCAGGCTTAGCAATTCTTACAGAGTTTTTTTTTTAAACCAGTACATGAGCATGTGTGTTTGTTTTTTTGATGCTAAGAGGAGATAAGCCTTTTATATTCACCATTTGCTAAGCAATTTTTGGAATACTTTTCCTTCTTTTTTTCTTTCTTTTAGCTTAACTCTGGGGGAAATTCTTTAATCCAAAACTATATGAAATGTTGACTATAAAAGTAAGTTTATATACTAAGGACATTCATTAAAAATGAGGGCCACAGACAACTCTCTAACCCTCCACACTGCCTACCATGACATTAACCAAGCCATGCATCTCCTTGTATTTTAATAGAGAAAAAAATAGGTTGAAAATTTGTAGATTTATAAACTTTACACAATGCAGTTGTTTTCAAATGTGCCTCCTGAGTTCTGCATTACCTCGAAAGTCAAAAAGTCATTTAGGCAGAATTATCTTTAGCGTTATTAAAGACTGAAGTATTGGGGCAAGTTTTGAAGAAGGCATTTCTCAATTGTGAATATGCATAAGAAGTAACCTGGAGAGATTATAGAAACATAGATTCTTTGGTCCTGCTTCCTAAAATTTTGAATCAACAGATCTGAGATGGGATTGAGGACTACGTATTTTCAAAAAGAACAGAACATTCTAATACACCTAGGCCAAAGATTCAATTCAAGAACTAATAATTAGACGTCACCTTCAGACCTGGTTGACAAGAAAACCTTTTCTGTTTAGCCAGCTCATTCTTGTGTTATCTGGGTACATAAGTCAAATGCTGAGTTTAGCCAAAGTGCATGGAAGAGGAACAACAGATGTAATATTTAAGGGAGGAATTAGCTTTTGAAAAATCAGAAAATACCATCAGCAAAAGAGGTGAGTAAGATTTATTTTGAGGGCAGATTAAACCCAAACTTGTTCCAATTCTGTTGAAATGATTTCTACATAAATGAAATTATTAAACAAAAAAAGACAAAGGCACACTTTTTTTCACATATAAACAAGTTTCTTTTTAACATCTGATTCCAGCATCTACCTTGAGTAATAAACTGTAGCATACAATTTTTTAACCTGAAATCCAAGAACCCTCCTTAGTTTGCAAATTCCGTTTGTTTATATGTGATGCATTTGCCACCTTCCTAGCTCCAACTCCCAGAAGGTCCCTAGCTTTCATTAGATTTTTAGTGTTAAGAACTTTTGACTTGGCAGTTTGAAGACATTGATTCTAATCTTAGTTCTGCTCCTAAGTGGCCTTGTGGTCTTCAGCAAATGACTACCCATCTACATCTCAATATTCTCATCTGTGTAATAAGAAAACTGAACTAGAAAACTAAGACATCTTCCAGCTCCCAATTCTAGGAAGTGCCAATAAACTGGGAGCATCAACTGGGAAGGCATCTTGCCTTGCCCATTCACCCAAGTTTATTCAAGGGGCAGAAAATGAAGTCTAGAGGTTGGATCTCACAATATTTATATTGAAAGATCAGGACTGAACCCAGAATTTCTGGATTCATACATCAGTTCACTCTTCTTTCTAACACATGAAGAATTAGAAAAGTTTATAAAGTTCTATTCCCAGATCACAGTTTTACTCATTGACCGAGGGAGCATTTCAGACAGGATTTTCCTTTCTTGGCCGAGAAAGGGGTACACTAACTCCTTTGGGGTTCTCTCCCAGATTTTCTCAGGAAGAGAACATATGTTCAGGCCCCTAGGGAACTATGCTCCCTCATTCACAGCTGTACGACAAGCAAGAAAAAGCTGTCTACATGCTCAAAAAAATAATCAGTATTTGCATAAGTGCTCAGGGGGATCTTCAGGAAGTGTTCCAGGAGAATTGCTATTACAAAAAAAATCACTAAGTTCTCTTCTCCTGGACTGTACTCCAGTTAGACATTAATATTTTAGGTGTATCAGGAATCATCATTTACTCAGCCAAAGTTCAATGTTCAGCAAATATACCTGGAAAGAGCAGACCAAGCCTTTGCTCTCATGAAGATAACTGTCTAGCACGGAGCTATGGCCTTTTGAAAGGTTGGCTGCCTAACTGCCTGTGTGCACTGAGAGTCAGGGAGAGGCACGTCTCCCCAAGAGAATGGTTCATTCTGCCTTTGAGTTGCCTTCTTTCCAACTTGCAAGCACAGCACAGAAGAATGTCTATTATCTCAGTGTGAATCAGTTTATCCAAATAGCTTTTGTTAAACCAAATAAAGCACTAGAGTATGTATGTCTTTCCTCATTCTGTCAATGCCTAGTTGCTTATTAAAATTCTACTTTTGCAACACTTAAATCACATTCTACCTTCTCAATCTCCCAATATGATTTTATCCCTCCACCTAAGAATGTGCAGAGTAACCTCACGTATCTCTTTTATAGCACTTGAAGTATAGGAATTCACCACTGTTCAAGATATGTAAATCTCTGAGTTTAACTTTATTTAATAAATAAGAGTGGTCTAGAAAGACAAAGTGGTCTAGAAAGACAGAGTAACCGTTAATGAATTATTATAAGTCAATGGGAAAGAAGAACTGGAAAGTATATTTTTGTTTAGCATTTTCCCTGAGCTGTGTTCTTTTTAAGATATTTTAAATAGAGTATTTCTTTTCTTTTCTCTTTTTTTTCAAAGATTTATTTATTTATATATACAAGCTGGGGTACAGGCCAGAGGTGTGAGGCGGCGAGAGGGTTCACCAGAGACAGAGTAAGGAGCAGAACAGGCAGATCAGAAATACACTGCTGAGGGGAGCAGCGGGCGAGGCAGGAGAGGTCTGCCACACCATGTGGGATTCTCCCTGGCTGGGTGTCGAACTCGCATCGCACGCCACTGACAGCTCCACAGCGCAGCGCTCAACCGCTGCACCACCAGGGAGGCCCTAAACAGAGTATTTCATCTAATTCTCAGGAGAATCTTCTTCCATACATGTATTACTATGCTCATTTACAGGTGCAGTAAGCAAGTCTCAAAGGGGATAAGAACTTAAACCAGGTGAAATAATTGCAAGAGCTGGTTGACAAAAGGGAGGTTCAAACCCACTCTGCCTGACAATTCCAAAGTGTGCCAAAAACAGTTTAACTACTAGCTCTTTCTACTTCCAAATGGGGAGGTAGGAATGGGAAGACAAAGTGTTGAAATTACTGAGATAATGGATTTGGGCAACCCTAGTAATAAGAGCAGATCTCTGACAATTAGTCAAGGGTCCAATCTACTGTCCTACTTCTGAGACCCTCCTTCCTTCCCTACTAGTGGGTAGTGGAAAGGAGAAAGGCACATGAGTGCCATCTTTATGGTACAGAAAGTGACACAGAGTGAGAGAATCTACAAGCATCAGAGCTTCTGGCTGAGCATCAATCAGATGGGCTTTGGTTATCATGTTAAATCTTTAAGCTTCAGGAATGATAATAGCTCAGTCATTGTAAGATGTAAAGAAGTGTTTTTACCTTGTATACACCCCTCTCAAAAGGAAGAGAGGATCTTCTTATTTCCAAAATCTGTCTACCTCAGACATATATTAGGAATCTAGCAGCTCTTCACACCGAAAGGTGGAAAGTAACTAGGTCTAATGGAAGACTGCATCTGTTCTTCAGGGCATCAGCAACAATCTATATCTACTACAAATGGACTTTGTCAAATATTTTTGTGATTGTGATATCTGAAGTACTCCCCCAAATAACAATAACAATACTTTCTGTTTCTTTGGAATTTTCACTTTATAAAGTAACTTTACCTTGCCCTTAATTTCATAAAAATGGAGTTAGGACACGCCCCCAAAACATGGCAGCGAACAGACGCTAGATTAGGATCTCCCACAAAATATAGATTTATGGACAGAAAAATCCCTAATTTTGAGAGCTGATCTCAGGATAACTGAATGTCCTACACAATACAATCATCCCTGTGGGTGCTTTAGACTTAAAGATAAACCGAAAAGTCGGAGTAAAAAGAAGAGAAAAGACACCGAACCCCACACGGAGGAACAAAAGAAAGGAGAGGCGGACAACCAGCTTTACAGAGCACCACTGAATACAAGGTTAGAAACTGTGGTGGGGTCGGAGGACTCTGGCCAACTAACGGGAGCGTGACCCCCACTCCCCCACCCCAAGAGCCCCCTCTCTTCCCTACGCGGCAGCTCTAAAGTGCAGGAAAACTCGAGGGTCACTGCTTTCCATCCCCCACCCGGAGCTAGGTAACATCTTAGTAGGGAAGACAAACTGCCAGCACCCCGTGGGGTCCTAATCCCTCACTGGTTGCTAGGTGATATATTGGCCTGAGAAACTGGTCTAGCCGGAAAAACTGCAGAGACCACCTCAAACAATCTCCTCCCTACTCTGTAACCTGACACCAAGAGCTGGTGTTAGAGAACTCTACTTTTCTCTAACCTGACTGGAGGTAACCTGACCCAGGATACAGGCTCCTGCTGGAACTGTCTCCAAAAACACCCTCCTCCACAAAGTGTCTGCATCTTGGCACACAGGAGGGCTACAGAAAGGAAAATAGAGCTCCCCCCAACCCCTGCCGTGGCCCCACAACCAACTTCTAGGAGGTCGCACAGTGGCCCCCCAGAACCAAGGTGGGCACCAACAGCTGCCCACAACCTCCACCCCTGCACCCCCTTGTGGAGAAGTGGGGCCCAAGCAGCAGAAAAGAAACTTAAGATCAGGAACTCTCGACTCCTCCCCACCAGACATAACCACAGGGGCAGGGATAACCCCCAGGCAAACACTGAGGGGAAGGAGAAAAATAAAAAGGGGGACGGAGAGAGAAAGAACAGAAAGACTACTAGCAACTATAAAATGACAGCAGTGACAGTAGGACAACAGCAACATCTGACACTGGAAAGGGGGGGTTGAACCCTAGCAGGGGGGCCTACCCGGAAACTCCAAAACATAAAAACTAAAGGACTACAAAACTCTCCCCAAGCTTACATCTACCCAATACCTTTTTAATTTTTTTTCTACTTTAATTTCTTTTATTATTACTATACACACACACACACATATATATATTTTTTCTTTTAACTAAAATCCACCACCCCTTTTTCTACCCTAATTCCACCCAGAACCGGAAATACATTGGAGACACGCCACAAAACACATAAATTCAACAGAGAAAAACGAAAATCAGGGAGATACCCAGCCACAGCCAAGG
Organism: Scalopus aquaticus; assembly: GCA_004024925.1. Classification (NCBI taxonomy): domain Eukaryota; kingdom Metazoa; phylum Chordata; class Mammalia; order Eulipotyphla; family Talpidae; genus Scalopus; species Scalopus aquaticus. The sequence goes on along the minus strand of PVIJ01002412.1, from coordinate 92,725 downwards.
CAACTCAGAAACTAGGAAACAACAAACACTCCTCAGCAAGTAGAACCAAGAACCATGCCTGCCGGCACCAAAAGCACAGGAATGCAACAATCAGAGCAAAGCAGAAGGCCAAAAACAGGAAGAAAAAAAAAATCACAAATGACCCTCAAAACAATACACCACAGAAAGAAAATCCCTCTTCAGAACCCAATAATATGGACATAGAAGATTACATCTGCCTAACAGATAAAGAATTCACAATAGCCATAATAAAAAAAAATAGAATTAAATGAAAAGAATAAAGAACTGAGGAATATAAATGAAGAACTGAAAAACGAGAAAGAATCCATAAAGAAGAAAATGAAGGAAATGGAGGATTTACAAACATTAGTAGAGAGCCATAAGAGTAGATTAAAACACAAAAGGGAAGAATAAGCACTCTGCAAGATAAAGATACTGAAAGAACCAAGACAGAAAAGGAAAAAGAAAAACAAAGGAAGAAGAATGAGGAAAAGCTTCAGGAACTAGCTGACACCATGAAAAAAGGAAACATCAGAATCACAGGAATCCCAAAAGGAGAGGAGAGAGACAAAGGAACAGAGAAACTTCTCAAGGAGATAATTGAAGAGAACTTTCCAAACATGAAAAAGTAAACAAAAATCGACATACAGGAAGCCAGAAGATCTCAAAATTATTACAATGAAAGGAAAAAACAGCAAGATATATGATAGTAAAACTATCAAGAATTCAAGACAAGGAAAATATATTGAAAATGATGAGGGCAAAGAAACAAATAGCATACAAAGGAAAGCCAATCAGGCTGACTTCAGATTTCTCTGAAGAAACATTAAAGGCAAGAAAAGAATGGAGAGACATATGTAATATACTACATGCCAACAAATGTCAACCAAAAATACTCTACCCTGCAAAGCTCTCCTTCCTCTACGAAGAAAGAATATGGACCTTCTCTGACAAACAGAAACTACAGAAATTCATCACTACCAAACCCCCACTCCAAAACTTACTACAAGAAACCATGAAGACAAAACCAACGGAGGAAAGACCAGGAAATACGGAATTAGGTAAGGACTAGAATCACAAAAAGGTAAAAAAATAAATAAACAAAAAAGACAAATATGGATGACAGTATATCAATATTAACTCTAAATGTAAATGGACTAAACACACCAATTAAAAGACACACCATAGCAAGATGGATCAAAAACCAGAACCCAACCTTCTGCTGTCTACAAGAAACACACTTAATTGTGAAAGATAAACAGAGATTAATAGTTAAAGGATGGAAAACAATCCTACAAGCACATGGACCAAGAAAGAAGGCAGGAACAGCAATAATTATATCAGATAAAATAGACTTCAAACTTAACAAGGCAAAAAAAAGACAAAGCTGGTCACTACATCATGATAAAGGGGACAATAAAACAGGAGGATATAACAATCATCAACATATACTCCCCAAATGAAGGAGCACCAAAATATATCAGACAACTATTATCATCCCTGAAAACAGACATTAAAGAAAATACATACATAGTAGGAGACTTCAACACCCCACTTTCTCTATTGGACAGATCAAGAAGACAAAAAGTAACCAAGGACATTAAAGCTCTAAATAAGGACCTAGACCACATGGGATTAACAGATATCTATCGATCACATCACCCCCGAAAAATTGAATACACGTTTTTCTCAAGCGCGCATGGAACATACTCCAGGATCGATCACATATTAGGCCACAGAATAAATCTCAACAGATATACTAAGATCAAAATCGTACCAGCCTTCTTCTCCGATCATAAAGGAGTAAAACTGGAAATAAATCATAAAAAGGAAAAAAGAAACCTCCTTACCTCATGGAAACTGAAACCCACATTACTGGAAAACCAATGGATTAACGAAGAGATCAAAGAAGAAATTAAAAAATATCTAGAACTGAATGACAACGAGGACACAACTTTCCAGAACTTCCGGGACACAGCAAAAGCAGTAATAAGAGGAAAATATATAGCATTACAAGCTCACATCAAGAAACAAGAAACAACCCAAAGAAACAATTTAATCTCCCATTTCAAAGAACTAGAAAATGAACAATAAAAAACCCCAAAGACAGTTTAAGAAAGGAAATAATAAAAATCAAAGCAGAACTAAATGAAATGGAAATAAAAAAAAAAAACAATCCAGAAGATTAACGAAACCAAAAGCTGGTTCTTTGAAAAAATAAACAAAATAGACAAACCACTAGCCAGGCTTACAAAGAAAAAACAAGAGAAAACACAAATAAATAGGATCATAAATGAAAAAGGGGAAATCACAACGGACACAGCAAAAATTAAAAAAATAATCAGAGATTACTATAAACAGCTATACAGAAACAAGTATAACAACCTAGAGGATATGGACAAATTCCTAAAACTATACAATCACGCAAAACTAGACAAAGAAGATATACAACACGTAAACAGACCAATCACAAGTAGTGAAAATGAAACAGTAATTAAAAACCTCCCCAAAAACAAAAGCCCAGGACCAGATGGTTTCACAAACGAATTCTAACAAACATTCAAAAACGAAATAGTCCCTATATTACACAAACGCTTTCAAAAAATTAAGAAAGAAGGAGTATTAACAAACACATTCTATGAAGCAAATATTACTCTAATACCAAAACCAGACAAAGACAACACACAAAAAAAGGAAACTACAGACCAATCTCCCTAATGAATACTGATGCAAAAACATTTAATAAAATCTTGTTCAATAGGATCCAACAATGCATCCATAAGATAATACACCACGACCAAGTGGGATTTATTCCAGGGACACAAGGATGGTTCAACATCCGAAAATCAATCAATGTAATCCAACACATCAACAAAAAGAAAAATAAAGACCATATGATCATATCAACAGACACTGAGAAAGCATTTGACAAAGTGCAACACCCATTTATGATAAAAGCCCTTGAAATCCTTGGGATAGAAGGAACATACCTCAACATAATAAAAGCCATAAACGACAAACCCACGGCCAATATTATACTCAATGGTGAGAAGCTGAAGGCCTTTCCCCTAAGATCAGGCACAAGGCAAGGATGTCCACTCTCACCATTACTTTTCAATATAATACTGGAAGTCCTAGCCAGAGCAATTACACAAGAGAAAGACATTCAAGGGATCCAAATAGGAAAGGAAGAAATTAAACTGTCTCTATTTGCACAAGATATGATAATATATATACAAAACCCTAAAAACTCCATAGAAAAACTACTCAAAATAACAGACCAGATCAGTAAAATAGCAGGATACAAAATCAACGCACAAAAGTCAGTAGCATTCCTCTATGCAAACACCCAATCTGAAGAAGAAGAAATTAAGAAATCCATCCCCTTCAAAATCGAAACCAAAAAAATCAAATATCTGGGAATAAATCTAACAAAAGACATAAAGGACTTATACAAAGAAAACTACAAAACTCTGTTGAAAGAAATAGAAGA